>JACBKR010003467.1:0-29061 GCA_014218235.1 Colocasia esculenta
GTTACATAAATAGTCCTCAATCATACAATTACGTATTGAAGTTAATTGTGTAATCGGGAGCTAATTGTGTAACATAGAGATAATTGTATAACTTGGGATATGTGGTGGCTATTTTTAGCCTCCTAGACCCGCAAGGCCCATCATGGCCCATCACGGCCCATCATCACTCGGTAAGCTGGCGTGGCCTTCAGGTGGCGTGCCACATGTCCTAAGGTTCAGCCCAAGGCTCCTGAACACGTTCCGGCTACCAAGACGCCTTGTGACCTGTTCGGCCAAAGTTGCAGCTTGCTGAACAGGGCCTGCGCGGACCTTTGAAGCAACTTGACCAGCGCAGCTACGCATTTGAGCACCGAGCAGCCTAGCTAGCCATCGAACAGAAGCCATGTTCGGTATGCTCCAGTCGAGAGCCCTTGAAGCGGCTGTTAGCGTCCCAAGTAGTTAATAAGGCGGCGCGACAGCGTCCAACCGTACGACATTAACCATAAAGGATCCAACAGGCGTCTCAACGAGCAACCCCTTTCCTGGGAACCTGAATCGACGCATCCCCTCAATCATCATGGGGGAAGAATCCCGTCTGACTCTTGGTCTCCCTCACCTATAAAAAGTGCAGGTAATCCCCATGCAAAGGTACGAACTTCTGCCACACACACGACCTCGCATGAACACACACCAACGAACCTTCTCTCCAAGCCTCTCTACAGTCCCATCTGACTTAGGCATCGTAGGGTTCCCCCCGGTTCTTCAACTGGCCCCCCCTGATCCTCTTTTAGTTTTACAGGACTTCGTCAGCACCGGCGACCGTCTTCCCTCTTTCTCTTAGTGGAGGACCGTTTGGCTCAGGCCCAAACAGAAATCACATCCACATTTTTGGCGCCGTCTGTGGGAACGATAGTAGCCATGGCTCGCGGACGAACCTCTCACCAGAACCCTAGCAGTAGGGCAATGCGCTCCTCGCCAGTCACGCATTGGCTCACGCGACGAAGCCCTTCCTACCATTGACAACACACCCCCCGCCGGAGTGATTGACAACAGACCTGCGGCTGGCACTCCGGCCACTGCCTAGGAGATAGCAAAACTCCGGGGCCAAGTTCAACAGCTTGTGGGCATCTATCAGGGCCTTCGGCGCAACTGTTAGGCAGCCGGCCCTGATAGTACCCCCACCACCAGAACAGCATGCAGAATCATTGCGTCGGCGACCTCCTGCACCATCGGCCGGTGAGAGCAGTACGCAGAGTCGCCCGGTGGTCACGTCGGCACGCCGAATGCCAGAGCGAAAGGACAATTCACCCTGTCGTTCTGCGGCGGTTCCGCCTCCCTCACGTTCCATCATCGGTGCCAACTCCCATCGTCCAGGCGCGAGGTTCAGCACACTCCGACCAGGAACTGGGTAGACGCCTCTGCCGCATCGCCGACCTCGAACGTCGCATGGACGCAATGGTCCAGAAGTAGAGGGCAAGTTTTTGGGGATGATGACCTGAACTTCCGCACCCCGTTCCCCACGGAGATCCTGGAGGCTCGGTCTCCCCGAAACTACTCCTCCTTCCATCGTGCCCTATGACGGTACCTCTGACCCAGCGGATCACGTCCATGGGTTCGATTCGCACATGGTGTTCCACAGAGCATCGGATGCAGCCAAGTGCTGGCTTTCCCAGCCACGTTAAGGAAGCTGCGCGGGCATGGTTTGAAGCCCTCCCCATAGGCTCCATCTCCTCTTCCACCAGTTGAAGAGTCCATCTAGGACAACTTCCTGGGTGGAAGGTCGCAGCCACGCACAACGGCTTCTCTTCTGTCTGTTCGATAGAAGAAGGGCGAAGCACTCTGGGACTACGTCAAGTGGTTCTAGACTGAAGCACTTCACATCCCGCGCCTCGACGTCCCTTGGCCACTAGTGCCCTCATCTAGGGCACTCGCGACGGCTTCCTTCAAAGGACGCTCAAGGTACAGCAGCCGTCGACCCTCGCTGAGCTTTTTTCCACTGTCCAGCGCCATGCTACATGCGAGGAGAGCTTGGCCGCGCGCCGAGCTGAGCAGGGCAACCAATCAGAGAGAAGAGGCCTTCCGACAATGGTTCCAACTGAGATCGGAAGAGGGGACGACACAACAGGGACTCATCGCGCCGTCCACGACCCTTCACCGAATTACTCCCCTCACGGTGGCACCCGAACAGATCCTAGCCGAAATCCGAGACGAGCAATACATTTCGATGGCCACCCAGGATGCGCTCTGATCCCCGCAGATGCAACTAGGACAAGTATTGTCGCTTTCATCACGATCATGGCCACGACACCTCCGAATGCCGCCAAGGATGAAATCAAGTCCTTGATTAAGCGCGGCTATCTCAGACGGTACGTACGCCGCAATGAAGATCGCCCCAGACGCCAAGAGCGAACCCCCAAGCAGCCCATCAACAATGAGCCAAATGGGTAGGGGATCAATGTGATCGCGGGTGGTTTCAGTGCAAGCGGAGAAAGCAGTCAGAGTCGGTGAACTATGCTCGGCAGGTGCACTTGGTAGAGAGGCCCCCGATGCCTCATCCATGCCCTTATCCCTCCACCCCTGAACGCACACGTCCGAGGAGGCCATAACCTTCTCGGACAATGATCTTGTAGGAGTTTCAACTCCACACACTGATGCGCTGGTCGTTTCGACCACCATCAATCACTGTAATGTGCGTCGAATTTTGGTGGATAATGGAAGCGCCCCTTACGTGTTGGCTTATGATTACTTCTTAATGATGGGATTGAAGACCGACCAGCTCACCCCAGTAGAATCGCCTCTGTTCGGCTTTTCTAGGGTCTCGATTCACCCATGGGACGAGCATGCCTCCCATCACCCTTAGGACGGCACCAAAGAGCATGACCAAGATGGTGGATTTCTTGGTCATTCAAAGCGTGTCTGGGTACAACCATCCTCGGCAGAGGTGTAATTGGCCGGATCAAGGCAGTACCATCTCTCTCATCAGAAGATGAAGTTCCCCACTCCGTGTGGCATTGGCGAGGTGCTTGGAAGTCAATGTGAGTCTCGACGGTGCTATGTCCTCTCCCTGAGAGACCAGCAGCCCATCGTAGACCCGAAAATTATACCCACACCAGCTGACCAACCTTCCACCACCAGCCGAGGAACTCCTGCAGAGGACCTGCTTACTATGCTGGTGGATGATAACCCCGAGCACGTCCTTCATATTGGCGCATTGCTTCCAAAAGCGAACAACAATGCTGCAAGGCTTTTTTTCTGGCCAATTTAGACGTGTTTGCGTGGTCGGACGATGAGCTGCCCGGCATCCCTCCAAAGGTGATGACACATCACCTATGCCTGGACCCAAAAATACCTCCAGTCTAGCAAAGACGGCGACCCGTCAATTGCGAACGGCAGACCATGAGCTGTTGGGCTTCTCCGGGAAACTCAATATCCAAGATGGATCTCCAACGTAGTCCTCGTACGCAGGCAATGGCAAATGGCGGTGGCATGGATTACAAGGACCTCAACAAGGCTACTCCCAAGGACAACTTCCCCTTACCGCGCATCGACCAGCTGGTGGACGCCACATCCGGCATGAGCTCTTAGCTTTTGGATGCTTATTCTGGTTACCACCAGATCAGCATGCATCCCTCGGACCACGATGCCACAACGTTCATCACTGACCTCGGCCTTTACTGTTTTACCAGGATGCCGTTCGGTCTGAAGAACACTTTTGCGACATACCAGCGGCTAGTCAACAAGATGTTCGAGCAGCAGATTGGGCGAAATATGGAAGTCTACGTCGATGACCTGCTGGTCAAGACGCTCCCGAGTGCCAACCACATCACCGACCTCGAACAAACCATCTGTAACGACTCGACCCCTCGGACCCCTCGCCGGGGACCCCGAGGGTCGCGCCGCCACCCACGGATCTGAAGACCCGGAAGGGTTATATGAAAAAGTCTAGTAAGATATATACTGAGTTCAATAACTATAATAATCTATACATTATACAAAAGGTTGTACAACGCGTCCCAAGCAAAAGCACAGGTACAGAAGAAAGGTGCAGTCCTTAAGGGGCATACTCCGAGGACTTGTAAAACACAGCTCTCAGCTCACTCAGGCTACAAGAGCTCACAACGCTCGCTCTCACTGCTGCTGACAACACACGGCGCCACAGCCGCCTCTACAACCTGTTTGACAACGAGCTCCCACGACGACGAGCCCCTAGTTGAAAGAAGTGGGGGGTGAGCCTCGCGAACAAGGCCCAGTAGGGATTACCAGTCCCACACCGGCCAGAGCAGCAGGAAATCCAAAATTAGAAATTACACTAGAAAGCTGTAAAGCAAGGAACACCTATAGCATGGTACTACTAAGCAGTGGAAGAGAACAGTACACCACCACGACCACCAATCAAGGTCGTGGCATACACCCGACTCCTGCAGAAACCAACGGAGTCGGGCACAAAGCGGAAGCAGTGCTTAGCACACCTGCCGAGACCACGGAACAACCAAGTGAGAACGACGTCTCACCGCAAGCACGGCCACCTCAGACCTCTACAAGGTCGAGGGCCCATAAGTAGAACCACCCCGAACCCCGGACACTCTGCCAGGTCGGGAAGCTACACACACCGGTGCCATCACGGGCTGGCACCAAAGAATGCGACCACAGAACCGAGAGAACAATGAAGCGAGAACAACCAGAAGCACGGGTCTGCCCAAGGCCAGACCAACGATGCCCACGGAGTTAAGCACAGCTAGGCTAAAACCGCCGTGCAAGCTAGGGCAACGAGGAACACTCGAAAACGTCATGAGGAAACACCGTCACAACAACAGCAACCAGCCACAGCCGCTAGCAGCCAAGAGGGGACCCGCAGTTCGCACGCTCTGCTCGTTAGCCTAGCTCCTGCCTCCGCCCCCGCGCAAGGGCGAGATAGAGCCACCACAGAACCACACAATACACGCAACACCACAGCCTGGCCAAGCTGCGGCCTCACGCCTGACACAACTACGTGGCTCCAACAACGCAGAGAGAGCAGTGAGACAAGGGACTGTCTGGTCTGCGCCAGGAAAGCACTCCGAACCCCTCGGCATCCAGACCTAGATAAGAGAGCTCTACAAACGACTCAGCCGCCGCTGTCCAACCTCATTTTCCTCTCAGCTCTAGAGCTGCTCACGTGGGCTGCCAACTCGAGCACGCTCGTAGCCCGGAGTACTCCCTCAACAGGCTCTCGAGGACGGGGGTCCTAGGAAATGAAGACAATCTCTGAACGAGACAAGCCCTCAAGTCCAAGCACCGGGCGAACAGGCGGGGCAGCACAACAAAACCACGCTGAACTGCTGGCTTGTAGCACACGACAAGCCCGTGAGTGAGAGGCACGCACGGACCCTCAAAAGGGCCGTCGGCCAACCAGGCATGCCCGAATGTCTAGAACCTCGGAACACCACCGACAGTATGGAAACCCGTCGCTCTGCTAATAATCGATTGACGACGGTCAATCGATTATAAGGCAGACACGACCCTCCTGGCACCGCTGTCAGGACACAACCACGAAGGTGTCACCTTCGGTCACTAACCAGGGAGCAACCAGCCGGTGTTCCTTACCAGAAGGTCCTATGGGCAAAGCCTGCCCTGGGGCACACGCCGATACACAACCGGGCCCACGGAAACACTTGAGGCAACACAAGTACTATGGTGACCCCCAAGGCCGTCGCGACACCATCGCGATGGGGAAGGGCACCACGACAGCCCTGTTGTGACCAGACAGAAACGCGCAACGACAGCAATCTTGTCACGACTGGGAAGCGCAGCGCGACAGCCTTATCGCGATCGCCAACCGCATCGCGATAAGGTCGCGCCCGAGCAGGCCGATGCATCCTCTGATGTCGTGATGTGCCGAGCCGTCACGACACCAGCAGGGAGGCAGACCAATGGGATCCTTAATCCCGGCCGCCCACAAACCATCCAACACAACACAAGGGGGAGGGGAGCATGGGGAAGTAGTAAAGCTATCTATAAACCCCGAGGGGCTCCCAATCCACCCGGATCGGGAAGGGCACAAGAAATCCCTACCGGTTACAAAGACCGAACCCACGAAGGGTCTTCCGATGCACGACCACCTCCTCCTCGCTCACGCAAGGTCCACGACGCCACAGCACCACGCACGGCCCTCCTCCTTGCCTGAAACACCACGAAGGGAGAGGGGGGGCGGAGCACCACCGAAGGGAGAGGGAGAGGGAAGAGGGAGAGCGAGGGGGATCGCCAGCCAAGGCTTTTAACCTTCGGCAACTAGAACGTGATGGACCGCCCTGTCGCGTTACAGACCTTACGCGACGGGTCAACGGACCGCGATAAGAACGCGCCCTACAAGGCGCCGCGACAACGCGACAAGCCGTATGGACACACCTGCCACCCTGACAGGCGTCAGACGATCGGATAGTGCAACACGACAAAACACTGTCACGGCCTGTTGACCGGGCGCGACAGCAAGACACGATGGAGAACCAGGACGCGACCAACACGCGACCCACAAGCTCACCACGACACGGATGACTGTCACGTCCGGCACCCCCGACGCGATACCAACGCATCACCCAGCCTAGACGCGTCAGTGGCCATTCATCCCACGACACCGAACGGAAGCCAGGAAACCGGGTCTTACATTCTACCCCCCTTAAAACATTTCTTCCTCGAAATTGGGGCAAGCCCAAGAGAAATCGAGGCATGAAATGAACACGGGGAGTAAAAAAAAAACCACTAAGTCCAACACGACTTCCTTGTGGCAACAACCGCACCGCAAAATGTGCGCGAGCACACAAAGCCGGAAAACCAACGGCTCGCACAACTGGGCTCCAAACCAGGTGGAGCACCAAGCCGAAAACCAACACTCACTCCAAGCACACGGGGGCGTCCAAACGGAACGACAACCCCACGTGCCGAGCGACGCCAGTCCGGCCCGAACAGCAAAAAAACGCCAACCGAAATCCTCACAGTTGCAGTCACCAACAACTCACTATGGTGACCCAACGCCCAGCCGCAACCCACTCTGTCACCAGAAAAAACCTGACAGAGAGCGCAGTTGCCGGCAGCAACAAGAAACACCGATCAGCAACGCACTCCGTTGCCAGCAAAACCTGACAAGTACATCGTTGCCGACAACCACAAGGAAAAACACACCTAAGAGTCGAACACAACACTCGAGAAAAATGGTCTCATGCCATGAGCCGCTGCTAGCATCGGTCACCAGTCGACCGAGTAGCCACGCGAGTGTACAAACCAGAGCGAGGACACACTCGCAGAGAATTCTCAACACATGAACATCGTCCACCGTCACTGTAACACCCCGGAAATTTAGTGATTTAAAAAAAAAACTTTGGAAATAAAGGAGGATAAGTAAATAAACATATTAGAGAGACTTCCAACACCATGTATTAATGACCCATTAACAAGATTGGGCCAATATAACACATTTGGTCCAAGGATATAACAAACTAGGACAGGAAATTTCCCAGAATTCGTGTATGTAATTATGCCATAATTGGAGAGGGCAAGTTAGGGTTAAAATTAAGGTAATTAGTCATGCAAGGTAAGCCAAAACCGAACACAACCCCAATTGGTGGTTTCCTAAACCATTACTACCTCCTTTGGAGGAAAGAGTCCCAAACTTTTGGAAAATAGGGAACTGAATTCGCAGCCCCTTCCTAGTCTCATTAGGACTCTTAACTACAACTAAATCTATAAGAACTCATCCTCAAACCTTGGGGAAGGTTTAACAACGAGTTGGGGTCGTTTGGAGGCAGGCTAGAGCTTCTGAGAGAAGGAGAAAAGGTTGGGAACCCGAGTTCCATCCCCAGCATCCTCTGTTGCATCCAGAACGTCGACTGGTTTTGATCATCATAAATGTAGGTGTTCTCGGGCCGAGATTAAAGAAAACCTATACCATCATGTAGAGCATCGAGTCTATGATCATTTGCACTTGATTTGCCCAATTTCATGGAGTATGCATGGAGTATTGGTCGTTTTCCCTCAGTTGTGCCCAGTTAGGGTTTTTTTTTGTTCCGTTCTTCATATTATGCATGTGATTAGAGACCGAATTTGACTAAAATTCCTTCATGAATGTTCTTCTAATTGACATCACAATCATCTTTTATGTTGGACGTTTTATCCAAAAGTCTTCGTTAGAGAGTTATGAGCATGGTAAGAGAGTCTCCGCATGATACTGTGATTTCGGCTACACTTGACTTTTTGTTCTCCATAGTTTTTCTCAGTAGTCGAGACTGAATTAGATCAAACCCCCAACATCATAGTTCTTCTACTAGTTGACCTTGTCATCTTTTGTGTTGAACATTTTTCTAAATGTCATTCGTTAGAGAGTTATAAGTGGGGTAAGTAACCACTACATGAGATGTGTTTTCGGGTTCCACATGACCTATAAGTTTTGTTCAGAAGGGCACTAGTGTCGACACTACTTGGGCTAGTGTCGACACACTGTCCCAAAACAGCCCAGAAGTTGTTCTGGGAAGGCCTCTAGTGTCGACACTACTTGGGCTAGTGTCGACACACTGTCCCAGATTGCCAGAAGGTGTTCTGGGAGCTGTCTCTAGTGTCGACACTACCTGAACTAGTGGTCGACACTACTTGACCTTTTTTTGCCTTGTATTTGAAGCACTGTGTCGACATTACCTGACCAGTTTGCATTATTTTGTCTTATGTTTGAAGCATTGTGTCGACACCGTAAGGGGTGTGTCGACACTACGCTTACAAAAATTACATAATTTGGGTCTGATCATTTCATGATGTCTACAGCATGTGCATGATGTTATATGGTATGCATGGACCTAAATAAATTAACCCATTGAAAAATAGTATGATATGAATACAATTCTAATGTGTAATTGTGACTGATCTTATGTCCTGTCACGCCCCGAATATTTAGCAGCGGAATAAATACCGGGGGACGTGAACGATACAAACCGCGTATCACAGTTGAATAGTGCAGAGAACACTTCAGATATAACAACACATTCAGACCATAATATGGTCACCAATAGTATACTTTATTCGTTCCATTCACTAGATGCACCTCACATAAGACAAATTACCAAAGGGTCCATTATTCAAATAATCTTCCAGAAAAGTTTCACTATTACATAGACTACGCAATTTCTATTTCTAAATTATCATCTATTCTAGGACGGGTGCTCGTCACACTTGCCCGGTCCCATCTGACTCCATGGGTTCTTCATCACTTCCTGAAAAAGGGCAGGATGATAGAGGTGAGCGAACTAGCTCAGTAGGATTTACATCTCAATAACGTGCGGCACTAATATACATGATTAACATTTTAAGTAGGTAGATATGCTGATGAGTATCTGACAATGCATGCTTTTCTCACAAGTTGAATAGCAAAGTAGAACGGATACATGTCAGTTCAATGTCGAGTTCCATATACAATGGACAGATATTTCAAGAATAAAATCAGGTCAAAAGAGATTGGCCATATTCAAGCTGGTTCATGTGTTCACAGAACAAACGTATCATATCATGTCAAGTCAAACTTATCAAGTCAAACAGGAGGCACATATTCACAAATCTTGCATGTCAGGTGTGCTATGCCAAGCACCAAGAGTCCATACTCCCGCGGTTAACAAGTACGTTGGGGCGCTCCTCCCCAGGACCGGACATGGCCCTATTGCACAGGCATTGTATCAAGTTTTGGACCGGAGTCCCACGATGTGCCGAACAAACATATTCATATTATGGCCATAGAGTTTCAATGACAGCTCACAGTAAAAGGACATGATCATTCATAGAGTCAAGAAATGACAAACAGCTCAAAAGAACAAGGCAGAAACGACATATCTTATATTTCATAATTTATTAATGTCTTGACATGAGGGTGTTTCTAAAGACAGATCATATGTAGAACATGTACTTTCCTAACATGTATGCATATGACAATTAATCAATGAACACCGGAAACATGAAACTGAAACTTATTGCAAATCATAACATTTACACACTGATATGTCCGTACTAATCATGTATTCATCCCCACATTCATATCATATTATTATCTTATCAATTGACAATAGCAGATCACAAGATAATCCAAGGATCATAAGAACGATCAAATTTACACATTAAATCATATTCATATCATTACCATTTCCTTTAATGGTTTGATTTATTTTAAGTCCATGCATACCTTATAACACCATGTACATGCTTGAAGACATCATGAAATGATTAGACTCAAATTACACAAAAATCTTGTAAGGATATGTCGACACTAGATCAAGTGGGTCGACACAGTGCATCAAAAACAAGGCAAAAAGGTCAAGTCGTGTCGACACGAGATCACGTAGTGTCGACACTAGAGACAGCTTCCAGAAAACCCCCTAACTAATATGTGACAGTGTGTCGACACTAGCACAGGTGGTGTCGACACTAGATCAGCTTCCCCGCACTTTCTGGGTCAAACTGGGGGAGTGTGTCGACACGAGATGGGACTGTGTCGACACTAGAGGGATTCCCAGAACACTTTTTGGGCTGTTTTGGGACAGCAGGTTGACACGAGTTCAGGTCAGGTCGACACGGGTTCAGGTCAGGTCGACACGGGTTCAGGTCAGGTCGACACGAGTGCCTCTTCCAGACAAAAACACATAACTGCAGTGCAGCGATCCACTTCCACCACTTATAACTCTCTAACAAGTGACATTTAGACAAAACGTTCAACAAGAAAGATGAAAGGATAACTAGTAGAAAACTTTGATGTTGAGACTTTGATCTAATTCGGTCTCTAATTCCAAGAAAACATATGAGGAACAAAGATTAAGTGTAGCCCGAAATCGCAGTATTCTGCAGAAACTCTCTTATCATGCTCCTAACTCTTTAATGAAGGGTTTTTGGATAAAACGTCCAACATAGAAGATGATCGTGATGTCAATTAGAAGAACTTTCATGAAGAAAGTTTAGTCAAATTCAGTCTTGAATCATGTGCATAACAATAAATAGGAAAAAGCCCTAACTGTGCAAGACTTCGGAAAACTGACGATACACAACGTATACTCCATGAAATTGAGTCAAACCAAATGCAAATGATCCTAGACTCAGAGAATTACATGATGGTGTTGGGTTTCTTTAATCTTGGCCCGAGAACACCTACCTTTAGGAAGATCTAAAACCCGTTGATGTTCTGGATTGCAACAGAAGATGCAGGGGATGAAGCTACGGACTCCCAGCCTTTCTCCTGCTACTCAGAAGTTCTTGCTTGCCTCCAAACGCTCCAACTTCGTTGTTAAACTTCCCCAAGAGTTTAGGACGAGTTCTTATAGTTTTAGGATGTTGTTAAGAGTCCTAACGATACTAGGAAAGGGGCTACGAGCTCTGTTTCCTAGTTTCCAGGAAATCTGGGATTCCCTTACCCAAAGAGGTAGCAAAGGTTTAGGAAAACACCAATTGGGATTGAGTTCATTTTTGGCTTACCTTACATGACTATTCATCCATAATTTAACCCTAATTACCCTCACAAATTACTGTATAATTACATACACGATTCTGGGTAATTCCCTGTCCAGTTCATTCATATCCTTGGGCCAAATGTGTTCTATAGGCCCATCTTGTTAAGGATCATAATTACATGGTGCTGGAAGTCTCCAATATGATTTTTATTTTTATCCCTATATTTCTAAAATTTTAATTGCTAAATTTCCGGGGTGTTACATCCTCCCCCACTAAGAAATTTGGTCCCCAAATTTACGCGTAATGGTGTAATTCGTACCTGAGAATAGCTCCGGGTGATTTTTCTTCATTCTCTCTCTGTTTCCCAGGTAGCATTAGTAACTCCGTCTCGACTCCATTGAACCTTCGCCATAGGTATGGTACGATTCCTGAGTCGCTGAATCTTCCGATCCAACAGTTTGATCGGCTTCTCTTCATAAGTCAGGTCCTCCCGAATCTCCAAGTCCTCGTGGTCAATTACATGGTCAGCATTGAATAGGTACTTCCGCAGCATGGATATGTGGAACACTTATGCACGTTTGCCAGTGCGGAGGTAGTGCAAGTCAATATACGCCACCTGACCAATTCTTTCCAGAATTTCAAATGGCCCTATAAATCTGGGACTTAGTTTTCCTTTGATCCCAAATCTTTGTATTCCCCTTGAAGGTGAGACCTTCAAGAAAACATGCTCGCCAACCTGAAATTCCAGTTCTCTCCTTCTCTTGTCTGCATACTTTTCTGCCTGGATTGTGCTATCTTCAGACGTTCCCTGACAATCTGAACCTCCGGACAGTTGCCTCAATCAAGTCAGGTCCATCCCATTGGTTCTCCCCCACCTCTTCCCACAAAGGGGTGATCTGCACTCCTGCCAATAAAGGCTTCAATTGGAGCCATTTTGATACTAGCCTGATAGCTGTTGTTATATGCGAACTCCATCAGGTACAACTGATCATCCCATCACCCTCTGAAATCTAGCACCAGAGCACAAAGCATATCCTCCACAATTTGATTGGTCCTTTCAGTTTGTCCATCAGTCTGAGGGTGGAAAGCAGTACTAAAATTTAATTTAGTACCCATTGCTGCTTGTAACCCTTCCAGAAGTGTGAAGTAAATCTAGGGTCCCGATCTGATATTATGCTAGATGGAACCCCATGCAATCTAACTACTTCCTTAACATATAGAGCGACCAACACATCTACAGACCAGGTGCTCTTAATCGGCAAGAAATGAGCCGACTTAGTCAATCGATCAACGATTACCGAGATTGCATCCATACCACCTCGAGTCTTGGGCAATCCCATGATAAAGTCCATACCGATACTATCCCACTTCCATTCCGGGATTTCTAGTGGTAGCAGTCCACCAGCCGTACGGAAATGCTCAGCCTTGACTTTCATACAGTTAAATAGTAGGACACATGATCGGCCACATCCCTCTTCATGTTTGGCCACCAATACGACCTTTCAAGTCTTGGTACATCTTTGTTGATCCAGGGTCGTGTACTGGACTGATGAGCTTCATTTAGTAACCTCTTCTTGAGTTCCTCATGATCAGGGACACATGTCCTACCTCGGAACAGTAATCTACCTTCCGCAGATAGAGTGAAGTCAGGTCTTTGTTCTAGCTTCTCCCTGATCTGAACTAAGAACGGATCCTCTCCCTGTTTCTCCTTGATTTCAGTCAGTAGATCAGATTGTATTTGGAGGTTAGAAATCATTACTTGTTTCTCTTCTCTTCTTTCCATGTCTAAATTTAGACTTGCAATTGGCTCCAGTAACTTCCATTCGCCCCCATCATACTAGCTAGAACAGTTCCTGGTTGTCTACTTAGAGCGTCTGCCACTACATTGGCTTTCCCAGGGTGATATTGGATGGAAAGGTCAAAGTCCTTAAGGTACTCTAACCTGTTGGGGCGGCATGCTGCGAGGCAGGTGCGCGTTGCCAGCGTCTCACCCTGGGGGCGACCTGAGAATGAGGGTGTGGCGGAGGCCGGGTTGGCCAAGTCATATGCCTAGGTCCGGGGTGGAACCTGCCTGCGGGTGTTGCTGAGTTTGTCCAGCAGGGGGACTATACCCTGTGGTGGGTTATAAGGAAGGATGGTATCCCTTCACAACAACTCGAGTTTTGGCGTAACGGCAATGCCTGAGATCCTATACACCTGTGTCAGAGCAGTCGCGGGGCGGGTTCGATTCCAGGGGTGCCGCTGGGGGGAGATTTGGGCGGCATGCTGCTGCCAGGTGCGCGTGCCAGCGTCTCACCCTGGGGGCGACCTGAGAATGAGGGTGTGGCGGAGGCCGGGTTGGCCAAGTCATGCCTGTCCGGGTGTGGACCTCCTGCGGGTGTTGCTGAGTTGTCCAGCAGGGGGACTATACCCTGTGGTGGGTTATAAGGAAGGATGGTATCCTTACACAACACCCTCGATTTTTGGCGTAACGCAATGCCTGAGATCCTATATACCATATTGTTGAACCACTTTTTATTACCCTCATATTTTGGTGCTAACAAAATTATGATTAGATTGTTCATCAATATTTATGATTATTTTATGGCGCGACTAAAATGATAAAATCGATGTTTAATCAATATACATCGATTTCTGTTTAAAGTGCCAAAGTATCAAGCGCCGCAACGATTTGCTAAGATGTCGATGCCATAACGATTTGATAAGTGGCCATAACGATTTCTTCTTTGAGCGTATTGATTTGATAAGAAGTCGTTCCCATAACGATTCCTAAGTGACCGAATGATTTTCCAAGAAGTCGATGCCATAACGATTTCATAAGTGTTCGCAACGATTTCTTCTGTAAAGCGCAAGAAGTCGATGCCATAACGATTTCATAAGTATTCGCAACGATTTCTTAGAAGCCATAACGTTTTGTTAAGAATCGATGCCATAACGATTTCATAAGTGTTCGCAACGATTTCTTCTTTAAAGCGCATTGATTTGGTAAGAATCGATCTCATAACGATTCTATAAGTGACGCACGACTTGCTAAGTGAGCACCACGATTTGTTAAGAAATCGTTCCCATAACGATTTCATAAGTCTTGCTCATAACGATTTCTTCATGAACTGATCAAACACAGATTGCCTTTATATTTCAAATATGCTTGGCGCTTAAATGAAAAGTCAAATATCTCTGACAAAAAGCTGCATGCATATTCAGAGTCTTGTCAAAAAGATATGACCTCTATTTTCAGTATGTTAGCAGAAGCACAGTACCATGCATCGTTTATCATAAACCTCTTTTATGCTAACACTCTCTTCTATGCTCACAGACATCGAAGACCATCAGAGTCTGATTAAGACAAATGAAGAGAAGATAAGCACGGTCAGAACTCCAACGGATCCAAAACTCAAACGGCTATCTCTTCAACGGATTGTTCAAGCTGCTCATATAAAAGAAGGAGCATAGCTGAAGAAAGAAGCCTTTTCTTGAATATCTTTGAAGGAGTGTACATCTGTGAGAAGCACCTCACGCCACATACACTCAAGGAAAGAGAAAGAGCCTGAGCCAAGAAGAAGCATTCAAAGCATTTCAAGCTCTCAAGCTTCCAAGCTTTCAAGCATTCGAGCCTTCTTTTCTCTCTTCTGTTTTCTCTCCGAGCTCATTGTATATCTGGGGAGAGTTGGGACTGTGAGCTTTACATGAGTGTTCATCTTGTAAGGTCTCTCAGTCTGATCTTTCTAAGAAAGATCTGTGTCCAGCTGTAGGACTGTATACTAGATAACCCAGCTAGGGGTTTGTGTCTAGCAGAACCTAACTGGGTTTGTACCAGTTGTTAACCCAGCTAGGGGTTGGTGTCTAGCAGAACCTAACTGGGTTTGTACCAGTTGTCAACCCAGCTAGGGGTTTGTCTAGCAGACCGCACTGGGGTTTGTTCCAGGAGGTTGGCTTCTTTACCTGTAAGAGAAGTGGGCTGCCTTCTTGCCCGGGAAAGAGAAGAAGACCTGGTGGGGGATCCAGGGTGTTGTAAGGTCCATAAGGGGGACTGTACCCTTGGTTAGTGAAATCCAAGAGTTTGCTTGGGGACTGGACGTAGGACTTCCATGTGGGAAGGGCCGAACCAGGATAAATCTCCTGTGTCCTTGTGTGATTGTTTATTTGCTTCCGCACTGCACTCTCTATCACACTGAACTAACCAAGCTTTCAAGTGTTATTTTCTGTGTTTAAGATTCTATTTCAGATTTCAGAAAAACCTATTCACCCCCCTCTAGGTTTGCTTGCTGCTGCGCGTACCAAAAGGGCCAACAAGTGGTATCAGAGCGGGTCTCTGATCATTCAAAGAAGATCCAACGATCTAGAGCAAAGATCTATGGCAGCTCAAGGATATGCTGAAGGTCAATCAGTCACCAGACCTCCATTCTTTGACGGAGAAGATTATCAATACTGGAAAATGAGAATGGAATGCTTCATTCGAGGCACAGACTTTGATCTGTGGCAGGTAATGAGGTAGGTGATTTTGTTATTGTTCCTATTGAAGGCACTACTGCCATTACACCTGCTGATAAAAGTAAATTATCTTTAAACTTTAAAGCTAAGACTATTATGTTGTGCTTTATCCAAAAAAGAATTTAGTAGAGTATCTGCATGCAAATCTGCTAAAGAAATTTGGGATAAATTGCAGATAACTTATGAAGGAACGGATAAAGTGAAACAACTAGAATAGATATTCTTGTTCACAATATGAACAATTTAAAATGCTTCCAAGCGAAAACATTACTACTATGTATAATAGATTTTCAAGCATAGTAGTAGGCTTAAATTCTCTTGGTAAACCTTCCAATGAAGAAACGTTAGAAAAATACTTAGGTCTTAACCGTTTCATGGACACCTAAAGTAACCGCTATTGAAGAAGCCCATGACTTAACCAATTGTCAATTGATAATTAATAGGTTCTCTCATGGCACATGAAATAAATATGGAGCGATTGTCTGAAAGCTCATCTAAGAAGAAATGTACTAATGCTCTTAAGGTTGTAGCTGCTCCTTCCACTTCTTCTTCTAGCTCCAAAAATGCAGATTCTGAAGACAGTGACGTAGATGAAGTTCTGTCCAAGCTTCAGAAAATTTTCAAGAAGAAGAAAAATGGATCGAAAAGGATTCAAAGAAAGACAGAAAAGAGAAAGAACCAGTCTGCTATGAATGCAGAAAACCTGGACATCTGAGACCGATTGTCCAAGACTCAAGAAGACTGGTCAAACTGAGAAACCCAAGAAGCAGCACAAGAATTTAAAAGAAGAGCCATGGCAGCTGCTTGGAAAATGAAGAGACCACATGCTCAGAATCATCAAGCTCAGAATCAGAGAAAGAGCAGGTAAATCTAGCCCTCATGGTAGGACTAGATGAGGTACATCTTAACTCATCTTTGATTCTTGCACATTTCAGGATCAGAATCTGAAGATTTAGATCATGTTTTTAATGAACTTTATGATAAACACAAGGTTGTTGTAAAAGAATTGAAAAATATCAAGAACAACCTTACTTGTTTGGAAAACACTAATTCTGATCTTAAATCAGAAATGGAACAATTAGAAGATCAATTAAAAGAATGTAAAGATAATAATTATCTTTTAAATGAAGATTTAAAAAGTAAGAAATAAGAGAAGATAGAGTTAGAAGAAAAATTAAAAACTCTAACTGAAGAAAATCTTTATTAAAAGAATCAGTTAGAAAATTAACTAAAGGGAAAACATCTTTAGCCCTATGTTTAAAAGGATCAAAATCTGGAAATACAAACAAGGTCTTGGTTATACACCTCCAGAAAAAGGAAAACAAGTAATAAACTCAGGAAAATATCCTTTACCAAATTTGTAAAAGAAACCAAAATGCCTCAGAAAAAGGAACCTGAAACAACCAAGCTTTATCAAAAGAAAAAGGTTCTAAAAATTATGATCCAACCATGCATCACAAAGGCAATAAGAACTGCAAAACAAATTATATTCACTGCTGCTCTCATTGCAATAAACTAGGACACACTGTGAACACCTGCACAACTAAGCACCTAGTTTGGATACCTAAAGGCTATTTTATGCTAACGATCAAGGACCCAAAATTATTTGGTACCTACTTCTGAGTAGCTCATTTGCAGGATAGCCTTGGGGCATCAGAACAAAGGATGCTCAAGGCACTGAAGACTGCCAACTCTTCATCCATCTCATATCTGAAGAGGGAGTAGTCATTAATTTATTCGTAAATTTTAAATTACTAATAATTATTTTCAAGTTTCATTCAGGTGGAGTCTCTCATGCTCAGGGGGAGCACAGACTAAGGGGGAGTCTCATACTCAGGGGGAGCCTTCACTAAGGGGAAGTTATTCATTGAATATCTATTATTGTGAACCCCTCAATGGTAAGAAATTTCTCAAAGGGGAGAGAATGCATGGTAAGATCCTTCCTTTTTGGTTAATGACAAAAAGGGGGAGAATTTGTATGTTCTATGAATTTTCTGCATTTTTTTATGCTTCATATATTTGTGTCAGAAAATTCACATAAATTTGTCATCACCAAAAAGGGGGAGATGTTGAACCACTTTTTATTACCCTCATATTTTGGTGCTAACAAATTTATGATTAGATTGTCATCAATATTTATGATTATTTTATGGCGCACTAAAATGATAAAATCGATGTTTAATCAATATACATCGATTTCTGTTTAAAGTGCCAAAGTATCAAGCGCCGCAACGATTTGCTAAGAAGTCGATGCCATAACGATTTGATAAGTGGCCATAACGATTTCTTCTTTGAGCGTATTGATTTGATAAGAAGTCGTTCCCATAACGATTCCTTAAGTGACCGAAATGATTTTCCAAGAAGTCGATGCCATAACGATTCATAAGTGTTCGCAACGATTTCTTCTGTAAAGCGCAAGAAGTCGATGCCATAACGATTTCATAAGTATTCGTAACAAAAAGGGGGAGAATTTGTATGTTCTATGAAATTTTCTGCATTTTTTATGCTCATATATTTGTGTCAGAAAATTCACACATAATTTTGTCATCACCAAAAAGGGGGAGATTGTTGAACCACTTTTTATTACCCTCATATTTTGGTGCTAACAAAATTTGATTAGATTGTTCCAATATTTTGATTATTTATGGCACACTAAAATGATAAAATCGATGTTTAATCAATATACATCGATTTCTGTTTAAAGTGCCAAAGTATCAAGCGCCGCAACGATTTGCTAAGAAGTCGATGCCATAACGATTTGATAAGTGGCCATAACGATTTCTTCTTTGAGCGTATTGATTTGATAAGAAGTTCGTTCCCATAACGATTCCTTAAGTGACCGAAATGATTTTTCCAAGAAGTCGATGCCATAACGATTTCATAAGTGTTCGCAACGATTTCTTCTGTAAGCGCAAGAAGTCGATGCCATAACGATTTCATAAGTATTCGCAACGATTTCTTTAGAAGCCATAACGTTTTGTTAAGAAATCGATGCCATAACGATTTCATAAGTGTTCGCAACGATTTCTTCTTTAAAGCGCATTGATTTGGTAAGAAATCGATCTCATAACGATTCTATAAGTGAGCGCAACGACTTGCTAAGTGAGCACAACGATTTGTTAAGAAATCGTTCCATAACGATTTCATAAGTCTTGCTCATAACGATTTCTTCATGAATTCTGATCAAACACAGATTGCCTTTATATTTCAAATATGCTTGGCGCTTAAATGAAAAGTCAAATATCTTCTGACAAAAAGCTGCATGCATATTTCAGAGTCTTGTCAAAATATATGACCTCTATTTTCAGTATGTTAGCAGAAGCACAGTACCATGCATCGTTTATCATAAACACTCTTTTATGCTAACACTCTCTTCTATGCTCACAGACATCGAAGACCATCAGAGTCTGATTAAGACAAATGAAGAGAAGATAAGCAACGGTCAGAACTCCAACGGATCCAAACTCAAACGGCTATCTCTTCAACGGATTTGTTCAAAGCTGCTCATATAAAAGAAGGAGCATAGCTGAAGAAAGAAGAGCCTTTTTCTTGAATATCTTTGAAGGAGTGTACATCTGTGAGAAGCACCTTCACGCCACATACACTCAAGGAAAGAGAGAAAGAGCCTGAGCCAAGAAGAAGCATTCAAAGCATTTCAAGCTCTCAAGCTTCCAAGCTTTCAAGCATTCGAGCCTTCTTTTCTCTCTTCTGTTTTCTCTCCGAGCTCATTGTATATCTGGGGAGAGTTTGGGACTGTGAGCTTTACATGAGTGTTCATCTTGTAAGGTCTCTCATTGATCTTTCTAAGAAAGATCTGTGTCCACTGTAGGACTGTATACAGTAGATAACCCAGCTAGGGGTTTGTGTCTAGCAGAACCTAACTGGGGTTTGTACCAGTTGTTAACCCAGCTAGGGGTTGGTGTCTAGCAGAACCTAACTGGGGTTTGTACCAGTTGTCAACCCAGCTAGGGGTTTGTGTCTAGCAGAACCGCACTGGGTTTGTTCCAGGAGGTTGGCTTCTTTACCTGTAAGAGAAGTGGGCTGCCTTCTTGCCCGGGAAAGAGAAGAAGACCTGGTGGGGGATCCAGGGTGTTGTAAGGTCCATAAGGGGGACTGTACCCTTGTTTAGTGAAATCCCAAGAGTTTGCTTGGGGACTGGACGTAGGACTTCCATGTGGGAAGGGCCGAACCAGGATAAATCTCCTGTGTCCTTGTGTGATTGTTATTTGCTTCCGCACTGCACTCTCTATCACACTGAACTAACCAGCTTTCAAGTGTTATTTTCTGTGTTTAAGATTCTATTTCAGATTTCAGAAAAACCTATTCACCCCCCCTCTAGGTTTGCTTGCTGCCGTACCAAAAGGGCCAACATAACCACCTTCTTTGTCTCATGTTAAGCTCCTTCTGTGAGAACAGGTATTTCAAACTTTGTGGTCAGAAAAGACTTTAAATTGCTCACCATAGATATAATGCCTCCATATCTTTAAGGCGAATACCACAGCTGCTAACTCCAAGTCATGAACCGGATAGTTCACTTCGTGGATCTTCAACTGTCTGGAAGCATAAGCTATTACCTTCCCTTGTTGCATTAAGACACATCCCAGTCCGGTACCAGAAGCATCTGAATAAATTTCAAATCCTCCCTCTTCAGTGGGTAAGGCGAGGACAGGGGCAGTAGTCAGACACTTCTTCATGTTGTTGAAACTTTCCTCGCAATCCTCATCCACACAAACGGATTTTCCTTCCGGGTCAGCTTGGTTAATGGTACTGCAATCTTTGAGAAATCTTTTATAAACCTTCGGTAATACCCAGCTAATCCCAGAAAACTCCTGATCTCTTTGACGCTTGTCGGTCTTTCCCATTTCAACACCGCCTCAACCTTTGATGGATCAACAGCGATACCATCTTTGGTCACCACATCCCCGAGAAAAGATACCTCCTCAAGCCAGAATTCACATTTACTTAACTTGGCATATAATTTGTTCTCCCTTAAAATCTACAATGAAATCCTCAAATGCTCTTCATGCTCTTCCTTTGTCTTGGAATAGATCAATATGTCATCGATGAATACCACCACAACTTATCAAGATAGAGCGATAAATGTTATTCATCAACTGCATGAAAACTGCAGGGGCATTTGTTAGTCCAAAAAGCATAACAATAAATTCATAATGCCATACCTGCTTCGGAAGGCATCTTGTGAATGTCTTCTCCTTTGATCCTCAATTGATGATAACGGATCGGAGATCTATTTTAGAGAAGTACCTAGCTCCAGATAATTGATCAAAACAACTCATCAATTCTCGGCAGAGGGTATTTGTTCTTGATGGTTAACTGATTCAGTTGTCTGTAATCTATGCATAGTCTCATCGACCCATCTTTCTTCTTGACGAAGAGGACAGGTGCACCCCATGGCGACGTGCTTGGTCGGATGAAACCCTTCTCTAACAGTTCCATTAGTTGCTCTTTTAATTCTTTCAGTTCTGCGGGGGACATTCTATATGGTGCCCTAGATACCGGTGCTGCTCCAGGGACCAACTCGATGGTAAAATCGACCTCTCGCTTAGGAGGAATTCTGGCAAGTCTTCGGGGAAAACATCAGCGTATTCGCTGACAACATGGATGTCTCTACTACTTTGACTTCCTTCTTTGCATGACTACAGCAGCAAGAAAGGCCATACACCTTTCCTCATCATCCTTTTGGCTTGTAATGCAGAGATGATTGACAATCTCCTGCGGTTTCTATCCCCGGTGAACACTAGTTTTAGGTACTGGCTAAAAGTTACCCGACTTCTCCTGTAATTGATACTAGCCCCATGTTCAGACATCCAGTCTGCTCCCAGTATCACATCATACCCCGCCATGTCCATACATATTAAATTTGCTGGTAGGTTTTGGGTTTCAATCAACACCTCACTGGATGGTATAGACTTTTGTAAGATTGGTACCCGGACCAATCGGGGTTGACACAACTATTTCTGATTTCATTGGGACGGGCTTACAGGTAGGGTATCAACAAATGCTTGCAATATGAAGGAGTGTGTAGCTCCCGTATCAAAGAGAACATATGCGGTCAGGAAAGAATAGTAAGTGTACCTTCCACGATACCTCCTTCTTCAGCAGTTCTGGTTCCTGGACAGCTTGCAATCGCCTTGCCTCTTCTGTCCATTTGGACGCTTGTCCTGAGGAGCTTGTTCCTTCAGTAGTGGGCAGTCCGAGATCCTATGGTCACGACTCCCACAGCATAGGCATCTCCCTTGCGCTCTCCAGCATTCTTCAGTCCGATGACCAGCTCGTCACAATGTTTGCACCTTTCACCGTTGCCACTATCACTTGCTTACCTAGTTCCTTCGGCTTTTATCCGCTGGTTCATTTACCCCGCCACTGGGCCTTTTCTTCCCATAGTCGGCTGATACCTCCCAGCAGAAGACACTTGTTCCTATTTCACGGATTTTCCCTTAATCCTTTCAGCAGTCTCCATTGCATCTTCCTGTAGTGAGCCTTCTTAACCATTTCAGCATAAGTTTGAATGTCCATTGGCGCCAGTTGGGTGATGAACTGGGGCCTCAAGCCATTCAAAAAGCGTTTTGCCTTCATTCTTTCTGTCCCATCAAGTGAACAGCATATCTGGACAGCCGAGAGAATTGGGCTTCATACTCAGCCACATTAAGTCCTCTCTGCTTCAAAGCCGCAAATTCGACTGCTTTCCGTTCTTGGACCCTCTCAGAAAAGTACTTGGCGTTAAACGCTCAATGAACTGAGCCCATGTAAGTTGTTGTCCATTGAGGGTTGCTTCTACCGACTCCCACCATGCCTGGCATCCTTTTCCAACTGGAAAGTGGCCAGGAGCACCTTGTTCTGGTCTGTGCATTGCATAACCCTGAATATCCTTTCAATCTCTTAACCAATGCTCAGCAACATCTAGGTTAGTACTCCCTTCGAACCTAGGCGGATCCATGTTCCGAAAATTTCGGTGGAGCTCACCGGCCCCGCGGTTACCTCCACCTTAGGTGGCTTGTAAGATAGTCTGAGTCAGTTCTGTATGGTTCGTTGCATGTCCCTAGCTTGGGCACGTTCAGCGACCATTGAGGTAATAGGTACCTTCAAGATAATATATATTCAGTCATCTAAATATATCACATGTGACTTCTATTCCCATGGCTCTACCCAAGCTCACATTAGGTACGATAGATTTGACTCGTGTAATCTAGTTTCATTCCTATTCCTAATCCCTTGGACCCTAAAGTTCAGGCTCTGATACCAACTGTCACGCCCCGAATATTTAGCAGCGGAATAAATACCGGGGGACGTGAACGATACACAATCGGCGTATCACAGTTGAATAGTGCAGACACATCCAGATATACAACACATTCAAGACTATAATATGGTCACAATAGTATACTTTAATTCATTCCATTCAACTAGATACAACCTCACATAAGACAAATTACCAAGGGTCCTTATTCAAATAATCTTCCAGAAAAGTTTCACTATTACATAGACTACTCAATTTCTATTTCTAAACTGTCATCTATTCTAGGACGGTGCTCGTCACTCTTGCCCGGTCCCATCTGACTCCACGGTTCTTCATCACTTCCTGAAAAAGGGCAGGATGATAGGGGTGAGCGAACTACCTCAGTAGGATTTACATCTTAATAACGTGCGGGCACTAATATACATGATTACATTTAAGTAGGTAGATATGCTGATGAGTATGCTGACAATGTATGCTTTTCTCACAAGTTGAATAGCAAAGTAGAACGGATAACATGTCAGTTCAAATGTCGAGTTCCATATACAATGGACAGATATTTCAAGAATAAAATCAGGTCAGAAGAGATTGGCCATATTCAAGCAGAGTTCAGTGTTCACAAGAACAAACTATCATATCATGTCAAGTCAAACTTATCAAGTCAAACAAGAGGCACATATTCACAAATCTTGCATGTCAGGTGTGCTATGCCAAGCACCAAGAGTCCATACTCCCGCGGTTAACAAGTACGTTGGGGCGCTCCTCCCCAGGACCGGACAGGGCCCTATTGCACATGCATTGTATCAAGTTTTGGACTGGAGTCCCACGATGTGCCGAACAAACATATTCATATTATGGCCATAGAGTTTCAATGACAAGCTCCAGTAAAAATGACATGATCATTCATAGAGTCAAGAAATGACAACAAGCTCAAAAGAACAAGGCAGGATAACGACATATCTTATATTTCATAATTCATTAATGTCTTGACATGAGGGTGTTTCTAAAGACAGATCATATGTAGAACATGTACTTTCCTAACATGTATGCATATGACAATTAATCAATTGAACACCGGAAAACATGAAACCATGAAACTTATATGCAAATCATAACATTTACACCACTAATATGTCCGTACTAATCATGTATTCATCCCCACATTCATATCATATTATTATCTTATCAATTGACAATAAGCAAGATCACAAGATAATCCAAGGATCATAAGAACGATCAAAATTTACACATTAGAATCATATTCATATCATTACCATTTCCTTTAATGGTTTGATTTATTTTAGTCCATGCATACCTTATAACCATATACATGCTTGAAGACATCATGAAATGATTAGACTCAAATACACAAAAATCTTGTAAGGATAGTGTCGACACTAGATCAAGTGGTGTCGACACAGTGCATCAAAAACAGGCAAAAGGGTCAAGTCGTGTCGACACGAGATAAGTAGTGTCGACACTAGAGACAGCTTCCAGAAAACCCCCTAACTAATATGGGACAGTGTGTCGACACTAGCACAGGTGGTGTCGACACTAGATCAGCTTCCCAGCACTTTCTGGGTCAAACTGGGGAGTGTGTCGACACGAGATGGGACTGTGTCGACACTAGAGGGCTTCCAAAACACTTTCGGGCTGTTTTGGGACAACAGGTCGACACGGGTTCAGGTCAGGTCGACACGGTTCAGGTCAGGTCGACACGAGTGCCTCTTCCAGACAAAACACATGACTGCAGTGCAGCGATCCACTTCCACCACTATAACTCTCTAACAAGTGACATTTAGACAAAACGTTCAACATGAAAGATGAAGAGGATAACTAGTAGAAGAACTTTGATGTTGAGACTTTGATCAATTCATTCTCAAATCCCAAGAAAACATATAAGGAACAAAGAGTTAAGTGTAGCCCGAAATCGCAGTATTCTGTAGAAACTCTCTTATCATGCTCCTAACTCTTTAATGAAGGTTTTTGGATAAAACGTCCAACATAGAAGATGATCGTGATGTCAATTAGAAGAACTTTCATGAAGAAGTTTAGTCAAATTCAGTCTTGAATCATGTGCATAACAATAAGAATAGGAAAAAGCCCTAACTGTGCAAGACTTCGGAAACTGACGAATACACAACGTATACTCCATGAAATTGAGTCAAACCAAAGCAAATGATCCTAGACTCAGAGAATTACATGATGGTGTTGGGTTTCTTTAATCTTGGCCCGAGAACACCTACCTTTAGGAAGATCTAAAACCCGTTGATGTTCTGGATTGCAACAGAAGATGCAGGGATGAAGCTACGGACTCCGCCTTTCTCCTGCTACTCAGAAGTTCTTGCTTGCCTCCAAACGACTCCAACTTCGTTGTTAAACTTTCCCAAGAGTTTAGGGACGAGTTCTTATAGTTTTAGGATGTTGTTAGAGTCCTAACGATACTAGGAAAGGGCTACGAGCTCTGTTTCCTAGTTTCCAGGAAATCTGGGATTCCCTTACCCAAAAGAGGTAGCAAAGGTTTAGGAAAACACCAATGGGATTGAGTTCATTTTTGGCTTACCTTACATGACTATTCATCCATAATTTAACCCTAAATTCCATCACAAATTACTGTATAATTACATACACGAATTTCTGGGTAATTCCCTGTCCAGTTCATTCATATCCTTGGGCCAAATGTGTTTTATAGGCCCATTCTTGTTAAGGATCATAATTACATGGTGCTGGAAGTCTCCAATATGATTATTTATTTTTATCCCTCTATATTTCTAAAATTTCAAATTGCTAAATTCCGGGGTGTTACATGTCCATTGGATTACCTGTGATCTTGCTTATGGTCAATTGATAAGATAAGAATATGATATGAATGTGGTGATGAATACATGTTGGTATGGATTTGTTAGTGGTGATAATGTCATGATTTGCATATGAGTTTCATTAGCTTCATGCTTCCCAGTGTTCCATTAATTATTTGTCCATATGCATACATGCTAGGAAGATCCGTGACTCGTCACTTACACATTTGCACGAATAGGCACACCTTCTTGGAAATTGAGAGCACATGTTCTGCATATGATCTGTCTCTTGAAACATCCTCATGTTAAGACATTAATGAATTATGAAATATAAGATAAGTCGTTATCCTGCCCTGTTCTCTTGAGCTATTTGTCATACCTTGACTCTATGAATGATCATGTTTCTTTTACTATGAGCTTATCATTGAAACTCTGTGGCCATAATATGAATATGTTTGTTTGGCACAACGTGGGACCTTCGGTCCAATTTGATCAATGCCTGTGCAAATAAGGGCCCTGTCTGGTCCTGGGAGGAGCAACCCCACGTACTTTTTAACCGCGGAGTATGGACTTGTGGTGGTGCATGGCACTGATATGATTGCAAGATTTGTGTGAATGTGCCTTTGTTGATATGATAAGTCTGATGTGATTTGATATGATATGTCTGATCATGTGAACGCATGATATCTGTCTGAATATGGCCAATCTCTTTGATATGATTCTATTCTTGAAATATCTGTCCACTGTATATATGCATCTCGACTTTGATCTGAAATGTTATCCGTTCTACTCTGCTATTCGATCTGTTAGTATCACATGCATTGTCATCATGTTCATATCTTGCCTTTTAAAAAGTTAATCATGTATACTAGTGCCCGCCTCACTATTGAGATTTAAATCCTACTGAGCTAGTTCGCTCACCCTATCATCCTACCCTTGTCAGAAAGTGATGAAGAACCAGAGTCCGATGGGGCAGGGCAAGAGTGATGAGCACCGCCATATGAGTTGATGATAGTTTAGGAATAGACAATTGAGTAGTCTACATAGTAGTGAACGTTTCTGGAAGTTTTATTTGAATAATGGATCCTTTAGTGGTTCTTTCTTATGTAAGGTTGTATCTAGTGATTGAAATGAAATTAAGAGTACCTTTGATGATGTTATTATGATCTGAAAAGTGTTGTTATATTCAATTGTGACTCTGCGTCTTTCAACTGTGATACGTCTGTTTGTATCGTTCAGATCCCTCGGTATTTATTCCGCTGCTAAATATCAGGGCGTGACAGTTGGTATCAGAGCCTTAACTTTAGGTCTAAGGGAATAAGAGCATAGATGAAACTAGATCACACGAGTCAAAACCTGTCGTACCTAATGTTAGCTTGGGTAGAGCCATGGGAATAGAAGTCACAGGGATATTTTTAATGACTGACTCATATTATTATCTTGAAGGTACTTATTACCTCAATGGCCGCTGAACATGCCCAGCTAGGGACATGCAATGGACAATACAGAACTTGACTCAGGCTATCCTGCAAGCCACCAGGGTGGAGGTAACCGCGGAGCCGGTGATCTCCATCGGAATTTTCGGAACATGGATCCGCAGAGGTTTGAAGGGAGTAATGGCCCAGATGTTGCTGAACACTGGGTTAGGAAATTGAAAGGATATTCAGGGTCATGCAATGCACAGACCAGAACAAAGTACTACTGGCGACTTTCCAATTGGAAAAGGATGCCAGGGCATGGTGGGAGTCGGTAGAAAGCAACATTAAATGGCCAGCACTAACATGGGCTCAGTTCATTGAGAGATTCAACACCAAGTATTTTTCTGAGAGGGTCCAGAAAAGAAAGGAAAGCAGCCGAATTTGCGGCTTTGAAGCAGAGAGGCTCAGTGTGGCTGAGTATGATGCCCAATTCTCTCTCTGTCCCGATATACTGTTCACTTAATTGGGACAGAAGGATGAAGGCAAAATGCTTTCTGAATGGCTTGAGTCCCCAGTTGATCACTCAACTGGCGCACATGGGCATTCAAACCTATGCTGACATGGTAAAGAAGGCTCAGTTACTGGAAGATGCCATGGAGACGGCTGAAAGAATTATGGGAAACCCGCGAAAAGAGAGCAAGTGTCTTCTACAGGAACGTACCAGCCGACCATTGGGAAGAAAAGGCCTAGTGGCGGAGTAAATGAACCAGCTGATAAAAAGCCAAGGAGTTAGGTAAGCAGATAGTGGTGGCAACGGGAGAAAGGTGCAAACACTGTGACAAAGCTAGTCCTGGTCTGAACATTGCTGGAGAGCGCAAGGGAGATGCCTGCGCTGTGGTAGTCGTGACCATAGGATCTCAGACTACCCACTATGAAAGAACAAGCCCCTCAGGACAAGCGTCTGAATGGACAGAAGAGGCAAGGCCGTTTTGCAAGCTATTTAGGACCTAGAAGCTACTGAGAAGGAGGTATCATGGAAGGACACTTACTATCCTTTCCCGACCCGCATATGTTCTCTTTGATATGGGAGCTACGCATTCCTTTATTCTCAAACATTTGTTGATAACCTACCTGTGAAACCCGTCCCCAATGAAATCCAGAATGGTTGTGTCAACCCCGATGGTTCTGGCACCAATCTTACAAACCATATGCCATCCAGTGAGGTGTTGATTGAAACCCAACCTACCAGCAAATTTAATGTATGGATGGCGGGGTATGATGTGATACTGGGAGTAGACTGGATGTCTGAACATGGGGCTAGTATCAACTGCAGGAGAAGTCGGGTAACCTTTAGCCAGTACCCAAAACTAGTGTTCACAGGGGATAGAAACCGCAGGAGATTGTCACTATCTCTGTACTACAAGCCAAAAGATGATGAGGAAAGGTTTATGGCCTTCCTTGCTGCTGTGGTCATCGCAAAGAATGAAGTAAAAGTTGAGGACATCCATGTTGTCAGCGAATACGCTGATGTTTTCCCCGAAGACTTGCCAGGAATTCCTCCTGAGCGAGAGGTCGATTTCACCATCGAGTTGGTCCCTGGAGCAGCACCAGTATCTAGGGCACCATATAGAATGTCCCCCGCAGAACTGAAGGAATTAAAAGAGCAACTGATGGAATT
>JACBKR010003468.1:0-29146 GCA_014218235.1 Colocasia esculenta
ATATGTGTTAGCACAATGTCTTAAATTCATTCCTATACAAGTAGCAATTGTACACACTTTGACTTAAGATATGTTTAACAATGATATCTTTACAAGTAGTATTGATTTGTGTGAGTGAGTGACATTGTATGTGAGGAATTACTTATGTTATGGACATTGATTTAAACTACTTAGCTATTGTGGATTTCTTTATGGACTATGGACCTGGATATTAAAGTTGATGAGATGTTCTTTATTTCCGCTGCATTAGTATTTATTTGTGAATGAATCAACCTGCATTTGATATATGTTGGGGTGTGTTTCCCATGTAACACTTCACTGGACTCGATGGGAGTTGTATAATGGACCGGGCCTAAGTGGGGTGTTACACATAGTATGGTGTTTACAATATTTAGGGAAGCTATCTGAAAAGAACCATGCAAATACCTTCATAGCCTAGAAGCCGTTGAGACTCAAAGACTCAAAGGTCCAATGATCTGATGATGGACATCTTAATCAGTCTCAAGTCTCAAGACTCAACGTTAAAATTCAAATGGCTACTTTTAAATGGGAAGCTGAAGACTCTGAAATTATATAATGGAGCTGATTTTGAAAGACAGAAGATATGAAATACACAAGGGAATGAGCATACATGACCACATACTACACTCATAAAGAAAAGAGAGAAGCTCACAAGATCTCAAGGAGCCAGCTGTTCAAGCTTCGACTTCCTGCTCTCTTGCTTTCAGAAGTTCTTGGGTGGCATTCTGTATTCTAGATCTTCTCAGTCCACTCTCTTAGAGTTAAAGAGTTAGAGCTTTGAATCCTATTTGTAATCTCTTTCTGATCTTCTATGTTTGCTCATCTCTCTGAGCAGACACACTGTGTTCTTTTTAGTGTATAACCCACCAGGGGTTTTGTTCCTGTAGTACCCCTTTGTGAAGGAAGACCTACAGTGGTAGGTGGTTATAATACCCCTTTGTGAAGAAGACTTGCGTGGGCAGTGGGGTTGTAAATATCTCTCCGTGAGAGAAGGCCAAGTTCTTGGCAAATAGTGAAAATCCCAAGGGGTGCTTGGGGACTAGACATAGGACTTCCATTTGGAGGGCCAAACTAGGATAAATCTCTGTGCACTTTATGTGATTGTTTCTGCCAAGCTTTTCCACTTGTTTCACACACGCTACACTAAGTACTAACGTACTATCTAGTTGTTATCTTTTTTAGATAAAATTAAAGTGCAAGAAGTCGATTCCTCCCCTCTAGGACATCTAAAGCTCCATCTCGATCCAACAAGTGGTATCAGAGTGAGGTCTTCTCAGAAGAATTGAAAGATTTGAGAAGAGATGGCAGCTGAAGCTCATAACTATGAAGGACAATCTGTAACAGACCACCATTCTTTGATGGTGAAGATTACCAATACTGGAAGATGAGAATGGAATTCTTCATCCGAGGCACATATTTTGATCTATGGCAGGTAATAGAGCATGTGATTATACTATACTTGCTGATGGTGCTTCTGCATTGCTGATATAAGGAACATGTCACTAATTATAAGGCTAAAAATTATTATGTTGTGCATTATCTAAAAGAAAATTTAACAGGTTATCCGCATGTAGAACTACAAAAGAAATGTGGGTAAACTACAAGTAACATATGAAGAAATAGATAAAATTAAATAACTAGAATTGATATTCTTGTGTCCCAGTATGAACAGTTCAAATGCTACATAATGAAAATATCACTCAATGTATAATAGATTCACCAATATAACAGTTGGTTTGAGTTCACTAGGTAAAAATCTTACTAGTGAAGAAACAGTCAGAAAATTTTTTAAATCATTAACTCATTTTTGGACTCCAATGTAGCAACCTGGATTTTTGAAAAAAAAAACATAATAAAAAATAATAAAAGCAATTAGAAATCAAAGAAAAGAGAATTAAATAAAACCATCAAATGAAAAGTAATGAGCTTTATTAAATGGACCCATTAGAAATTAGTGGGCAAAATAGAGATTTTAAAAAGGGGAATAATAGAGAAATACCCAAAATTCGTAACTAAAATATTACTAAAATAGAAAAGAGGTATTTAATGTATTAAAAATAGAAGTTGAGTTGGATTGTGATTCCTAAACCTACCCTAATGGGTTGGCCACGAAATCCCTCTCTCCCAACCCAAATAGAAGATCTCTGCTTAAAAAGAGGAGAGAAAAATAGAAAATTCGGAATTTAATAGGAATTAGACTTAAACTAGGAAAGGGAATAGGGAGAAGCTTAAATACTTCTCTTAAACCCTCATGGCTGGCCCTAGCTCGTGCCAAGAGGTTCCTGGACCAGGAGGAGAGGCCAAGAGGAGGAGAATTCATGGAGAGGAAGGATCTCTCAAGTTCTTCCCCGAGTTCTTCAAGTCTTAACCCTAGAAGAGGAAAACATCAAAGGTAGGCATTCTCACAAGCATAAACCATGAAACGTTTTTCTATAGGATGTCTCATCTATCAGGAACAAAGCCCTTTGGTTTCATAATTTTCCATCGTGCATATCTATCGTTCTTGATTTTTCATGTTCTCCAACTGACATGACCCCGACCCTCTTCTTAATTCTTGATCTCCTTGTATACTCAACCCCATGCCACGATTTTTACTATAGGAACTGTTGCATGTTAGGCATCTTTTGCCCATAAAAGCCCTAAATTGATTCATCCTATCTTCCTAATTTAATCGTTGATCTCAACTATGTACTGTTCATGTTCTCATGTTCAATGACCCGTTTAAACACATGTCTAAGCCCTGATTGTTTTCCAATTCCTATTTTTTTAAGTACCCGTGCATGTCTAGGTCATTTTGCAACTGGTTTCATCGATTTTTCGTTGACTATACAATTAGTTGTGATTTTCTAAACCACCCTGTGTCAAATAGGGTAAGTTCTGGCCCGCAATCCATGGTAATGTCCTTTCCCTGTCGGACTCGGGCGCAGACCCTGTGAACGCGACGGCCCGATAGGCCACGTTCACAAGGGCCGCCGTGACCGTGCCCTCTGTCACGATCTGATCACGACAGGGCCTGTCGTCGCGATCTGCTACCCACCTGACCGATAGGCCTGTCGCGACCTGTACAAGACCCCGTCGCGATCTTAGTGGACCCCGTCGCGACCCTCATTAGGGTACTTCGCGATCTGGGTTTTTTGTAAGAAACCCCCTGACTCAGCAATGCTTGATTATCTACAGTGTTTGTACTCTTGTTTAACAATCATACACACAGAAAATAACACCTGTTATAAATTGAACATTTATGTATGATTAAAATACATGCCATGATCTTTTCTATCTACAATTTCATGACACTTACACACACTTTGCACCATCCAATTATGGCATAATTTGGCATGAATTATTTCATAATACATCTGGTAATTTATGTAATTAAATTACCCTTTTAAATATACTTGTCTATCGTTTCTCACGATGTTTTGGCAACACCGATATCGACCTCCCTGTTCTAGATTCCTCTAGAACGTCGAGCACTTGTTTCTATATACACACCTCTCTTGACTGCGAACTCTCCATCGGATACTACTACTTCTTCCGGACTAGTAAGTCTTTGCTCAAGGCCTCCGTAATCTCCTCTATCTGTCCATGGATTCCCACATGGTCGACGAGCCGGTTGTACCCTAACACCTGTTACACCCATTGGGATCAATATGGTCCAAACGGCTATTAGAAATTCACTCTCGTCTTGAATCACGTCGGACCTCTGGACCTGTGCTTACATGGCCAGTGGTAAGGTCGTGAGTTCTGCTGACTACCAACCCATGGCGCGTGTTGTGCAATGGTTACTATCGCTCGTTACTCGACGTTTCATGTGCAAGGTCCACTAACTCTCATCTATACTCTACTCGCTCATTTATTCACGTTCACTCTACTATCTCGTCTATTCATCTAGTGCTCTCATCTACTTCTTGGTACTCTATATATTAGCCATTGACGATTGTCTAAAGATAAACAATATAACTAATGCCTGGCAATATATAAAGGGCCCGATCTGGTCTGGGATGTGCGCCCGAAAGTGCTAGTGCCTATGGGAGTTAAATGATCAGAGTGTTTGGCATTACACTAAGTGCTATCTATCTTGACTATCTAAATGACAATCAAAAGTGCTATGTTCTCTCATTGTCCATTGACAACAAAGTGCTATGCTATACTCGTTGTGCTATGCTATACTCGTTGTGCTATCTGTACTATGGCCATCTTGCTATACTTGACAGTGCTATCTTGCTATTATTGTGCTATTCCCGACACGTGTGCTATTTGGAAAGTCTATATTTGGAAAGTCTTGCTATTTCGTTCACGTACTATCTGCTATATTTTACTTGACACTCTCTTCTGTTCTGTCATTAGTTACTCTGCCTTTAATGCATTAATTACTTAAAGCCTGCTTGAGCCTAAGATTTAAGTCCTACTGGGCGATGTTCTCACCCTGCGTTATTTGTCGTTGTGTTCTCAAGTGAGACCGAGGATGAACCATACACTCAAGAGGACGGGAACGACCTGGAGTGATGTCATGAGTACCCTAGTGTCCTATTGCTATGTTAGCATTGTAGTAGTTAGGTTTGAAGTTTAGTCTTTTGCTTTATTCAATGTAATCGGGCCCATAGATTGGCTCTGATATTAGTGGTTGTAACTAGACATTGGAAAGATATTAATGAAATGAATTCACTTTAGTATTAATCATTGTGTATGGTTTGATGTCTAGTACTCGCTCTATACCCTTTTCTTGCAACTGCCTCGCGTTCCGATATTCCGCGTCGGGGTGTGACAGTTTTGTGGTATCAGAGCCTAGGTTATTCTTAGTACAAGATGATCTAGGTTAATCTGCTCGACTAGAGTCAATTATCCTACCCATGTGAGTTGGGTTAGAGCCAAGGGTAACTAGCAAAAATAAACTCACACACTCACGAATTAAATTTCACATCAGTATCATAACAATAAGTTATTTTTGTAGGAACTAAGCAATCAAGATGACTGCCGAATGTGCTCAAATGAGGGGCTTGCAACAAACCATCCAAGAACTGACACGCGCCATTGTGCAAGCCACTCAAGGAGGTGGCAATCGTAGTGCAGGCGACCTGCATCGCAACTTCAGAAGTCTGAACCCACCTAGGTTCAGCGGATCCACGGATCCGGATGAAGCTGAGCACTGGCTCCAAGAGACGGAAAGAATTTTCCGTGTCATGCAATGTGTAGCAGGGGACAAGCTGCTACTTGCCACGTTCCAACTGGAGAAGGACGCCCGCGCCTGGTGGGAGTCAGTGGAAGCTACTAGAGAGAATGGGCCATTCACCTAGAACGAGTTTAAAGAAGCATTCAACTCAAATACTTCTCTGAGCGTGTTCAAGAAAGGAAGGCTGCGGAATTCGCTGCTCTTAAATAGCGGAGCTTGACTGTGGCCGAATATGAAGCCCAGTTCTCTAGACTGGCACGCTATGCTGTACATCTGGTGAACACTGAAAGGATGAAGGCTAAGCGCTTTCTAACGGCCTTAAGCCCCACTACATCACTCAACTCACACTTTTCGACATCCCGACCTACGCCGAGATGGTGAAGAGGGCTCAGCTGCTAGAAGATGCTACGGACTTCACCGACCATATCAAAGGGAAGTCGTCAAGAAGGAAGTGACCTCGGGTCAATCATCTGCTAAGCCTACCAACGGCAAGAAGCGTCCCTTCAACATCACGGAGGGATCTAGCCAAGAAAGGAAACCCAAGGTTTCGTACCCAACACTCCAACAAAGAGCCACTGCAACACTGTGACAAGCCTGGTCACACGGCTGATGAATGCTGGAGGAAAGCTGGCGCATGTCTGCACTGCAGAAGTCGTGAGCACCAATCCCTGAGTGCCACTACTGAAAGAGAATGAAAGGCGCCCTAATGCACGAAACAGGGCCGACTGCAAGCCCTACATGATGAGGAACTGCTATGGAGGGGTGGCTGGTAGAAGGTACCCTTCAAGTTTTCTCATTATCAGCATTCATTTTATTTGATACTGGAGCCACTCATTCATTTATATCTCAAAACTTTGCTGATACTGTGAATGCTAAACCTATATCCATGGGTTGTGAGTTCTCTGTCACAACGCCACTAGGGGAAAAGGAGAAATTGAACAAATACTTTCCCTCTGCCGATGTAATGATCGGAGACCATAACCTAAAAGCCGACCTGGTGTGTATTTCCATGGAGGGCTATGGTGTAATTTGGGAGCCGACTGGTTGTCCGCATATGGGGCAAGTGTCGACTGTAAGAAAGGGAAGGTTACCTTTAGTGACTTTCCTAAACTGACATTCTCCGAGATTAGACATAAGAGACAGATGTCTCTAGTCTCCGCCATAAAAGCCCACAACATGATGAGGAAAGGCTGTATTACTTTCCTAGCAGCCATAGTAGTGGAAATGAAGGGTTCCAAGATAGAAGACATACATATAGGACAGGACTACCCAGATGTATTACCCGAAGTCTGCCAGGGATTCCCCCTGAACGAGATGTCAACTTCGCCATTGAGTTGATTCCTGGAGCCGCACCGGTATCGCGTCAACCATACCGATGTCACCTGCCGAGCTGAAGGAATTGAAGGTGCAACTGATGGAGCTACTAGAAAAGGGGTTCATCAGACCAAGTACTTCCCTATGCGGAGCACCTGTTCTATTCGTAAAGAAGAAAGATGGATCGATGAGGCGTGCATCAACTATCGACAACTCAATCAGCTTACCATCAAGAACAAATACCCATTGCCTAGGGTCGATGAACTATTCGACCATATTTCTGGAGCGCAATATTTCTCCAAGATCGATCTTCGATCTGGCTATCACCAAATGAGGATCAAGGATGACGATATTTTCAAAACGGCTTTCAGGAGCAGGTATGGACATTATGAATTCGTCGTTATGCCTTTTGGTCTAACTAATGCTCCTGCAGCCTTTATGCAACTCATGAACAACATATATCGACCATACCTCGACAAGTTTGTGTCGTCTTTATCGACGACATCCTCATATACTCAAGACCAAGGAAGAGCATGAAGAACACCTAAAGACAGCCCTACAAGTTTTACGAGACAACAAGCTGTACACAAAGCTTAGCAAGTGTGAATTCTGGCTCGAAGAAGTATCCTTCTTGGGCCATGTCATCTCAAAGGATGGCATCTCTGTTGATCCCTCCAAAGTCGAAGCTGTACTCAACTGGGAGAGACCAACTAATGTCACCGAGATAAGAAGCTTCCTAGGACTGGCTGGCTACTATAGGCGGTTCATCAAGGACTTCTCAAGGATCGCTATTCCTCTCACACGTCTGAAACGAAAGGAGAATCCATCCTCCTGGAGTAAAGAGTGTGAGAAAAGTTTCAAAACCTCAAAGACTGTCTTACCTCAGCACCTATTCTCGCTATGCCAATAGAGGGAGAAGGTTCTCTGTCTACACCGATGCCTCAGGAATCGGGCTAGGTTGTGTACTCATGCAAAAGGAGAAGGTCATCGCCTATTCTTCAAGACAACTGAAGACACATGAAGTCAACTACCCTATACATGATCTCGAGCTGGCTGCCGTGGTCTTCGCCTTGAAGATTTGAGACACTATCTATATGGCGAGCAATTCACTGTCTACTAGACCATAAAAGTCTAAAGTATTTATTCTCTCAGAAGGAACTCAACATGAGACAAAGGAGATGGCTGGAATACTTGAAAGATTTCGACTTCCACATCCAATACCACCCAGGCAAGGGAAATGCCGTGGCTGATGCTCTTAGTAGGAAGCCAATGGTATTTGTCTCAAGTCTAGTCCTTGGCGAGATGCAACTACTAGAACAATTCGCAAGGTTAGACTTAAATATCGAACATAGAGATGATCGAGTCTTGGTTGCCAATATCAAGATTCAATCTGATCTTTAGAGGAGATCAAAGCTCACAAGATGATGATCCATTCTTAGTTCGCGTCAAAGAACGTCAAAGAAACTCTAACTGAAAGACCAGACTTTGCAATGACTGAAGACGGAAGGCTTGTCTTTCAAGGAAGGACATGTGTTCCCGACAATGAAGAACTAAGAGAAGACTAATGGATGAAGCTCACAAGACAAGGTATACTATTCATCCGGGAGGTACCAAAATGTATCAAGATATGAAAAGAACGTTTTGGTGGCCGAACATGAAAAGAGAGGTAGCTGAACATGCCGCTCACGCTTACTTGCAACAAGTAAAAGTGGAACACCTGCGCCCTGCTGGTGTACTCAGACCGCTAGATATCCAGAGTGGAAATGGGAAAGCATTGGCATGGACTTCATCATGGGTTTACCCAAGACTCGTGGTGGACTCGACGCCATATGGGTCATTGTGGACCGACTAACCAAATCCACCACTTTGCCTATAAAGAGTAAGTGGTCCGTGGAGGTACTAGCTGCCTTATATGTCAAGGAGATTGTAAGACTACATGTCATTCCATCATCTATGTTTCGGATCGAGATCTGAGATTCACATCTCATTTTTGGAAAGGACTGCAAGGTGCACTAGGTACTAAACTCAACTTTAGTACCGCATTCCATCCACAAACCGATGGGCAAACTGAAAGAACCAACCAAATAGTGGAAGACATGTTGAGAGCTTGCACTATAGATTTTCAAGGTTATTGGAATGAGCACCTACCACTAATCGAGTTCGCCTATAACAACAGTTATCAGGTAAGCATAAGATGGCACCATTCGAAGCGCTCTATGGAAGGAACTGTAGATCTCCTACATGCTGGAATGAGGTTGGAGAACAACAATGGCTAGGCCCAGACATGGTGCAACAGACAACAAAGGACATTCAGGTAATCAGAGACTGGCTCAAAATTGCCCAATCCAGACAGAAGAGCTACGTCGATAAAAGAAGGCGAGATCTGGAATTTCAAGTGGGTGATCATGTATTTCTAAAAGTGTCACCTACCGTGGCATTCAAAGATTCGGTGTAAAGGGAAAGCTCAGGCCTAGATTCATCGATCCTTTTGAAGTACACGAAAGGGTGGTGAGGTTGCATACCAGCTGGCATTGCCACCGGATCTATCATATGTACACAATGTGTTTCATGTTTCTATGCTTAGGAAATATGTGTACGACCCCACACACATCATTCGCCACGAGAGTTGGTGTTGAACAAGGATGTGACATACGAAGAGAAGCCAGTCAAGATACTGGAATGGAAGTACAACAACTCAAGAACCGTCCCATTCACGTGGTGAAGGTCTTAGAATAACCGCGGAGTGGAAGAAAAGCTACATGGGAACCAGAAGGAATCATCAGACGCAACTACCCCCATCTTTTCGGTAAGACATTTCCTCCCTTATGATCAGATGAATTTGGAGACCAAATTCTTTTTAAGAGGGGGAGAATGTAGCAACCTGGATTTTTCAAAAACAAATATAATAAAAAAATAATAAAAGCAATTAGAACATCAAAGAAAAGAGAATTAAATAAAACCCATCAAATGAAAATAAGTAATGGGCTTTATTAAATGGACCCATTAGAAATTAGTGGGCAAAAATAGAGATTTTAAAAAGGGGAATAATAGAGAAATACCCAAAATTCGTAACTAAAATATTACTAAAATAGAAAAAAGGTATTTAATGCATTAAAAATAGAAGTTGAGTTGGATTGGGATTCCTAAACCTACCCTAATGGGTTGTCCACAAAATCCTCTCTCTCCCAACCCAAATAGGAGATCTCTTGCTTAAAAAGGGGAGAGAAAAATAGGAAATTCGAATTTAATAGGAATTAAACTTAAACTAGGAAAGGGAATAGAGAGAAGCTTAAATACTTCTCCTAAACCCTCATGGCCGGCCCTAGCTTATGCTAAGAGGTTCCTAGACTAGGAGGAGAGGCCAAGAGGAGGAGATTCGTGGAGAGGAAGGATCTCTCAAGTTCTTCCCTGAGTTCTTCAAGTCTTAACCCTAGAAGAGGAAAACGATCAAAGGTAGGCATTCTCACAAGCATAAACCATGAAAATTTTTCTGTAGGATGTCTCGTCTATCAGGAACAAAAGCCCTTTGGTTTCATAATTTTCCATCAAGCATATCTGTCGTTCTTGATTTTTCATGTTCTCCAACTGACATGACCCCGAACCCTCTTCTAAATTCTTGATTTCCTTGTATACTCAACCCCATGCCATGAGATTTTTACTGTAGGAACTGATGCATGTTAGGCATCTTTTGCCCCTAAAAGCCCTAAATTTGATTCATCCTATCTTGCGAATTTATCGTTGATCTCAACTATGTACTGTTTCATATTCATCATGAATACCCGTGTTTAAAACATGTCCAAACCCTGATTGTTTTCCAATTCCTATTTATTGTAAGTACCCATGCATGTCTAGGTCGTTTTGCAACTGGTTTCATGATTTTTCGTTGACTATACAATTAGTTGTGATTTTCTGAACCACCCTGTATCAAATAGGGTAAGTTCTGGCCCGCAATCCAAGGTAATGTCCTTTCCCTGTCGGACTCGGGTGCAGACCCTGTGACCGCGACGGCTCGATAGGCCGTTCACAAGGGCCGCCACGACCATGCCCTCTGTCGCGATCTGATCGCGACATGGCCTGTCGCGACCTGTACAAGACCCCGTCGTGATCTGCTGCCGACCTGACTAGGTTTGAAGTTTAGTCTTTTGCTTTATTCCAATGTAATCGGGCCCCATAGATTGGCTCTGATATTAGTGGTTGTAACTAGACATTGGAAAGATATTATGAAATGAATTCACTTTAGTATTAATCATTGTGTAATTGTTTGATGTCTAGTACTCACTATATACCCTTTTCTTGCATCTGCCTCGCATTCCGATATTCCACATCGGAGCGTGACACCCAATGCCACTGCTATTGAAGAGGTGCATGACCTTACTGAACTTTCTATGATAAACTAATTGGCTCTCTCATGGCTCATGAGATTAACATGGAAAGATTTTCAGAAAGCTCTTCGATAAAGAAAATGTCAAATGCTTTGAAAGTTGCAGATTCTTCCTCCTCATCTTCTGAAGACTCTAAGGAAAAATCTGAAGACAACAATGATGAAGCAATACTATCTAGAAGACTTCATAGAATTTTTACTAAGAAGAAGGAGTTTGGATCCAAAATATACTTCAAGAAGGATAAGAAAAGTAAAGAACCAATATGTTACGAGTGCAAGCAGCCAGAACACTTCAAAACCGAATGTCCAATGCTTAAAGGAAAAGATCAGGCTGATAAGTATGAGAAAAAGAAAGGCAAAGAAAGAAAGTTCAGAAAATATAAGAAGAAGGCAATGGCAACAGCTTGAGATAATGAGGAAGTGACAATTTTAGACAGTTCAAGCTCAGAATCAGAAGAAGAAGAACAAGTAAATCTAGCCCTCATGTCAAGACTAGATCAGGTAACCTCTGAAACATCATTTACTTCATGTTCAGAATCTGATTCCGATAATCTAGAAGATGCATTTAATGAATTGTATGATATATAAACCTATAGTTAAACAAATGAAAGTGGTTAAATTAAATCTGATAAACCAAGAAAAATCCAATACCTTTCTAAAAAATGAAGTAGAAAGATTAGGACAACACCTAGTGAAACTAAAAGAACAAATGAACTAGTATGCGAAGATTTAAAGAGTAAAAACAATAAAATTATGGAACTAGAAACAAATCTAAATGAACTGAAAATGAAGAAAAATTGAGAGAAAAAATGATTACGTGAGAGCTTCCTTAGACAAATTAACTAACTGCAAAACATCCTTAGTTGTAAAACTAAATGGTGCTAGAACATGTAAAAAGAAATATGGAGTAGGATATTCTCATCTAGTAAATGAAGAAGAAATTTTTTATCCTGAAAAATACCCAACCCCTAAGTTTGTAAAAGAAAAAGTAATTAAAAATCCTAAACAGGTTAATCAATAAATATAAAATAGAAACTTAAAACTAATAACACTACAAATTCAAAACATGCATATGATTTATATTCAAAACATGCATATGATTTATGTTGTAGTCATTGTAATCAATTAGGACACACAGTTAGCACTTGCACCACTAGCACCTACGTTGGATTCTGAAAACTAACTATCAAGGACCCAAGAAAACTTGGGTACCAAAAGTCTCAATTTAATTCTGTTTGTAGGGGCACCTGAGAGCATCCAAATGGTATTTGGATAGTGGGTGCTTAAGACATATAACAGGAGACAAAAAATTATTTGCAAGTTTCAGAAGTGAAATTGGTCAAGTCACTTATGGTGATAATGGAAAAAGAAAAGTGATAGGATGTGGAACAATAGGAACAAGAGAAGAGGATTTAATGGAGGATGTTATGTGTGTTGAGGGATTGAAGCATAACCTCATTAGTATCAGTTAGTTATGTGATAAAGGTCACTTAGTGAATTTTCAAAATGACAAATGTATCATCTTAAAGGATGGGAAGTAGTTTTTGAAGTTCAAAGAGTAAAAAATCTGTACACCTTGCAACTAGTAAAATTGAAAGAAGTCAACTTGTGCCTTGCAACTACAAAGAATTAAGAGACTGATTTATGACATAGAAGACTAGAACATGCTAGCACCTCAGTGATCAAGAAGTTAATCAAGCATGATCTAGTTGAAGGTCTTCCAAAGCTAAAATTGAAGAAATCTAAAATCTGTACAACTTGTGCAAAGGGGAAGTAAACCAAGACATCATTTGAGTCCAAGACAATGGTGACAACCTCTAAACCATTAGAACTCATTCACATAGATCTATTTGGACCTATAAGAACAATAAGTCTTAGAGGAAAGGTTTATGGTTATGTAATTGTGGATGATTATTCAAGATACATTTGGTATCATTTTTGGAAGCCAAATCAGAAACCTTCTCAGCTTTTCTGAAGTTCAGTAGACTAGTACAGAAGAACCAGAAATATCAAATAATCAGTATCAGATCTGATCATGGTGGGGAATTCAAAAATGAAGAGTTTATTAGATTATGTGAAGAAAATAGCACATAATATAATTTCTCTGCACTAAAAACACCTCAACAAAATGGAGTAGCAGAAAGAAAGAACAGAACACTGCTGGACATGGCCAGAACAATGCTTATAGAATACAATCTACCAAGATACTTCTAAGCAGAAGCAGTCAACACAACCTGCTATATCATCAACAGGTGTATGATCAGACGAATATTAAAGAAGACACCTTAAGAGCTGTACAAGGAAAAAAAGTCAAACGTCAGTCACCTTCGGCCTTTTGGTTGTAAGTGTTTTATTTTGAATAATGGTAAAGATATTTAGGAAAATTAGACGCTAAATGTGATGAAGGATTTCTATTAGGATATATTTCAAAACTTAGAGGATATGGAGTGTTTAATAGAAAAACATTAGCAATTGAAAAAATAGGTCATGTCTTATTTGATGAAGCTAACCCTTCTATTAAGAAAATAGAAGAAGAAGAACATGTTGTTGAAGAATTGTGCAGAGATCTGGAACAAGCTTCTCTTGAAGAAAAAGGTGAAGACAAGAAGATCCTCCTATAGAAGAACTACAACAACAGGAAGAAGCACATGAAGAACTTCCTACAGAATTGAGGTATCACAGATCATCCAAGAGAAATATCATAGGTGATCCTCATGATAGGGTAAGAACTAGAGGTATGACTATTCCTGTGATTATAATGTATTTGTTACTCAGATTGAGCCTAGGACAATCAATGATGCACTGGTAGATGAATCTTGGATCCTAACTATGCAAAGGAACTTAACTAGTTCCAATAGAGCCATCTGGACACTGTACCTAGACCTTATGACCATCCCATTATTGGGACCAGATGGGTCTTCAGAAATAAAATGGATGAATCAGGGGTAATCACTAAGAACAAGGCTAGATTGGTAGCACAAGGATATTCCCAAGAGAAGGCATAATTTTGATGAAACATATACTCCAGTTGCTATATTAGAGGCAATTAGAATTTTATTAGCATATGCATGTTCTCTAAATATCAATTTGTATCAAATGGATGTTAAAAGTGCTTTTCTGAATGGTTTAATAAAGAAGAAGTTTATGTTGAGCAACCACCTGGCTTTGAAGATACTAAATATCAAATCATGTTTTTCATTTAAAGAATGCACTATATGATTTGAAACAAGCTCCATGAGTTTGTATGAAAGACTAAGTGTTTATCTTCTATCATATGGTTTTTCAAGAGGTAAAGTAGATAGCACTTTATTTATTAAGAAATTTTCATAATGGATCTTAATTGTACAAATATATGTTGATGATATTATTTTTGGTTCTACAAATGAATCACTTTGCAAATTTTTTAAAATCTCATGCAAAGTGAGTTTGAAATGAGCATGATGGGTGAGCTTAATTACTTTCTTGGCTTGCAAATCAAGCAGACCAGGAAGGTACTTATATTTGTTAAACCAAGTATATTTTAGATTTACTTTCAAAGTATGGTTTTAACAAGTGTAAGTCTTTAGGAACACCTATGAGCTTAGGAATAAAGATAGACAGTGATGCAATTGGTAAAAAAGTAGATCAAAAGATCTATAGAGGTATGATTGGGTCATTACTCTATCTTACTGCTAGTAGACCAGACATAATGTTCAGTGTATATTTGGGTGCCAGATTTTAGGCTGATCCAAGAGAATCTCATATTAATATTGTTAAAAGAATTTTTAGATATCTTATAAATATAAGTAAATTAGATTTATGGTATCCCAATTGTTTTGAATTTAAATTACTTGGATATAGTGATGCTGACTATGTTGGATGCAAAATAGACATAAAAAGCAACATTGGTACTTGTCAATTTCTTGCAGGGTGCTTAATTTCTTGGTCTTCCAAAGCAAATGTAAGACTCGGCCCTCCCGGCCCTTGGCCCTGTTCTCAGGGTCGTGGCAGGCAGCCTGGTCGCGCCAGGGGTGCCCGTCGTGACATGGGTTGTGTGGCGACACACCTGGCCGTCGTGACATTGTCGCGACAGGGGTGGGCGTCACGTTCTTGTCGCGACGTCTGGAGGCGTCACAACTACTTTTTGACAGACATGACTGCTTTCATGTCTGTCAGAACGATCGTTTCGGGTGGCAGGTGCATACAATGTTGATGCGACCTGTCAGGCGTCGTGTTTGCTTTTTCGATCTTCGAGGTTTGACCGCCTTTTTGGGGTTGCACCGGGGGTGGCCGTCGCGACAAGGTCATGACGCCTGGGAGCGTCGCGACATGGTCGTTGTCGTGCCGGATCGCCCCGTCGCGTTTTGGGGGCCGTCAGTTTAAAACTGAGGGCGTGCCCCATTCTCCCCCTCTCGCCCTCTCTCTTTCCCTTCTCCCCTCTTCTCCCCCTCTCGATCTCCCTTGCGGTTTCCCGCCGATTCCTCGTGCTCGTGGTGCTTGTGCTGAGGAGGTGTCGTCCCGTTCGTGCAGGGGACATGCTCGTGGTGCTTGGAGCGAGGAGGAGGTGGTCATTCCAACGTGAAGGCCCCAACGGGTCGGCTCTTCTTGTGGAGGTAGGGACCCTTGATCCTCTCTCCCTAAGCATGCTCCCCTCCCCCTAGAGATGGCGTTTCCTCGTGGTTTGGGATTGCAGCAGTGTGAGGGTCATGCTCGTGTTTGAGTGAGGTTTCCATCGAGCGTAGATTCTCATTAGTCCATGTTTATGGGGTTTTAAGGGTGCATGAGGGATTTATGCTTTCAATACATGTTGCACATGCTCCCCTCCCTCTGTGGAATGTATGTATCATGTTTTGGGGTGGTTTCTGGGAGGATTGCTTCAGAACCCCCCTCGGCTGAAGACGCGACCACTATAGAGGTCGCGATCTTGTCGCAACGGCCTGGCAGGTTGCGACATGATCGCGACGCTCTTGGGCGCGCGACATGGTCGCATCGGTGAGAGCCACCGCGACATTGTCGCGATAGGGTAGGGCATTGCGACAAGGTCGCGATGGCCCAATGCATCACGACTACAGCCGAGAGACAGGTTATGGTCTTGCAAAATACCGTGTTTGTGGTGTCTTCGCCGTTTCCGCTCTTACTATACCCGTGGCACCTATGCTAGTTCCCTAGTATGGTCCTACACTAGTCGTCGCCTGGTGCTCGACTCGAAAGGGGCTTGTCTCGTAGAGAGGTTGTTACCATTGCCTGGGACCCCCATCCTCGGGAGCATGTTGAGGGAGTACTCCAGGCTATGAGCGTGCTCGAGTTGGCAGCTGAGTAGGTAGACTCTAGAGTGGAGGGGAGAATGGTGGTTAGGATAGCGGCGTTGAGTCGTTTGCAGAGCTCTCGTGGTTGGACTGGGACTCCGAGGTCAGTTTGGGAGTTCTTCCTGGTGCAGTTTAGCTAGTCCTTTTCTCACTGCCTCGCTCCTTGTGGCCCTAGAATCACTTGGAGAGGCCAGGCGTGGGATCGTAGTTTGGCCAGACTATGGCGATTATTGTTGTGTGCTTGGTGTCCTACCTCGCTCTGATGAGATGTGGGGGTTAGGACCTGGGTCGAGGATAAGACGTCGGTGGACGCACCTGACCAGTTGACTAGTGGTAGTGTTTTCCGTAGCTAGTGTTGTAACGTTCCGATGCGGAATATCGGAGCGGAATTATAGTTATTAAATAGTACAGAGCGATAAATGAACAACAAACCACAACACAATTGGACTAATAATAAATAAACTCCAACTTCATTGATAATTCATGATCTAGCTATTACATTACTAATCAAAGCCAAAACTAGGGCCATAGTACTTTATTCAAACTTAATTTATTACATACTGACTAACTGACGACTAACTCATAGCTAAACTAACTATCTACTAAGCAGTGGTCGCTGAAATGGGTCACTCCTGAATGTCATCCTCGTTCCCTTCCTCATGAGTGTGGTAATCACCATCCGACTCACTTGAAACACATGAAATAATAACACAGGATGAGCGAATAACACCCAGTAGGACTTAATATCTCATGAGAACAAGCATGACTTAAATGATTAATGTTTTAAATGGCAAAGTAACTAGAGAGCATAGTCATGTAGAGCAATGTAACGATAGCAAGAGAACGATAGCACTAGTACATGGAAATAGCACAGCAAGTACGATAAGGATTGGCCACATAACGAAATAGCATATAACGACTGGTCGATCATTTTATCAACCAAGAGAGTATAGTATCACACTTGAACAATTGCACTTTGATTGTCATAGACTAAATTGTGATAGTAATAAATGGCACTGGATGCATGCCGTACACATCCTGATCATGTAACCCTCGCGAGGAAATGGCACTCTTCGAGAGCTCTCCCCAGGACCAGACCGGGCCCTATTGCACTGGCATAGTCATGTTTGTTATCTTAGACAATCAATTGTATGGCCAAATAGAGTACCAAGAATAGATGAGAGAAGTAGATGAAATAGATGAGAGTGTAGAGTGTAAGTGAACAGATGAGAGTACAAGGATAGTAGATGAGATGGGGGTACAGTCGTAAAACAATGTTAAACACCGATAAGAACAGTTGCACATCACAAGGTTGGGTGCCGGCAATCTGGTAGAAGTCACATCCGCCCACTAGCCGTGCCATGAACACGGGCCAGAAGGTCCGGTGTGATCCAAAGGTAAGAAAGAAATGCTCTAAAGCCGTGGATCGTACTGATCCCTATAGGTGTAATGGGTTTTTAGGGTACAACCAGCTCGTCGGCAATGGACGTGTGCCAAAGCCAAGGAGACTTACGGAGGCCTTGACAAGGAGTTCCTAGTCCAGTCAGGAGTATTCCCAACGGAGAGGTGGTCCATGCCAAGAGAGTGTGTAAAAAAGTGTCCGTCGTGCCTCGAGTGCTCGAAGGCCGAGGAAGCGGTAACGGTATACAAAACACGCGAGTAAAACAAAGACAAGTGTAATTAATTAAATAGGGAATTTAAGTGAATTGTTACACTTATTTACCAGATATATTATTGAATAATTTAATAAGGTCTTATGGCAAACATTAATATTTAGCGTGTGCAAGTGTAAAGAAATCATGAGAGCATGTAAGATTGTGCACATGGCTTTTAAATTAATTTATTTCATATAGATATTACTTAATATTAATTAACAAGTCATTATTAATCATGATAGTACTTAATTAGGGTTAAACATGGTTTATAAGGCACATTTAGCAAGGGTATAAGTGAAATTTAAGTTCTGGCCGCAATTTTGAGATTGCGACATGGGTCCCGGTCGCGTTCTTCTGAACCGGCCGCTAGGGTTTGAACCAGGAAGGTCGCGACAAGTCGACCTGTCGTGTTCAGAATGCGACGGTCCTCCTTGTCATGACCCCCTCCTGAGATCGCAATGGGTCGGACCGTCGCGACTTCAGAAGGTGGCCCGAGCCTAGAAAAGGAGATTTTGCCCTTTTCCAGGTGGGTTTCCTCCTCCCTCATGTTCGACTAGTACACTTTAAAAATCCATATAAAATCGCACGATGCTCCAAAATTCATGAAATTGACTTTAAACGAAACTAGACATGGAGATCTATCACTGGGCATGATTAATTAGAAAACAGACACGTATAGAGGATACTTTAATTATGTTACATTTTGGTGATCTAAATAGGCATAGTCATGAGAAAATGAATTAATTGGCAATGGTTACATGATGAAAATTGGGGAAAACAGGGGCGTTTGAAAGCTAAGAGCATGTAGTATTTATGAGAATAATATCATAGCATGGGACGAGTACATGCACATATTGAAAGCAAACTTTAGGGTTCAGTTATAGGATGATGGCAGGAATTAGATCATTTAATACTCCTTCCAGAAGCCACAAAAATTAGGAAAATCATAGGGCTTTCAAAGAGGGGTGCATGGGCTACCTAGGGTTAAAGTTTCACGATTTGTGCTTGAGAGATTATCTACCTTTCTCTTGCTGACAAGAAATCCTAGGGTTGATGACGAAGAACGAGAATCCTCCTTGGTTCCTAGCCTCCTTCCCTTACTCTCCACGTCCAGAACTCCTTCTCTTCGTTCTCCAGAGCTCTAACAATGATCTAGGGTTTGCTTGGTACAAATTAGGGGGTGTATTGATGGGTTAAGAGAGTCCTCTCCTTCTAAACCCTTCCTTTCCCTTAAACTCCGAATTTCCTTATTTATCTCCCAATTTCTCTCCTTTATCTACCTAATAGGATTGGGAGGAGATCTAATTTCGTGGGTAAATGGTTAGGGTAAGCTAGGACTCCTTTTTAGGATATATATGGCTTATTTAAAATTTATCTTACCTCTTCACTATTTATTAAATAATTAAGTATGAAATAACTTAATTACTCCCATCCCATGATGGGCTCTTCACATTTGGGCCCATTCTTTTATGCTTAGGCCATTAATACAACCCACTTCTAATTTAGCTTAATGAGTATTGATTTAATTCTCTTTAATTCAATTATTTCTTCTTTGTTCTAATTTAATTATATTTATTCACATTTATTTAATTAAAGGTTTTATTTATTTGAATTTTAAAAATCAAGGTTACTACATCCTCCCCCTCATAAAAAGAATTTGGTCCCCAATTCGTATGATCATATGAGAAAAAATGACTTACTGAATAACTCCTGATAATTCCATCACATGGTTACTTCGGGTTCCCACGTGGCTTCTTCAACTTCATGATTTCTCCATAGTATCTTGACCACGGGTATAGATCGATTCTGAAGTTGTTGCATTTTCTTGTCCAATATCTTCACCGGCCTTTCTTCATAGGTCATATCTTTGTTCAATATGATATTATCATAGCTAATTACGTGTGACAGATCATACACATACTTCCTTAGCATTGACACATGGAAAACATTATGTACGGTGGAAAACTGAGGAGGTAGTGCTAGACGGTACGCCACCTCGCCAACTCTCTCCAATACTTCAATGGGCCTATGAATCTTGGTCTAAACTTGCCTTTCATCCCAAACCTTTGAAATCCTTAGGTTGGGGATACTTTAAGCAGTACATGGTTTCCAGTTTGAAATTCTAAGTCTCTTCTTCTTTTGTCTGCATAGCTCTTCTGCCTGGACTGAGCTATTTTAATCCTATCTTTGATGATTTGTATATCCCTGCTAGTGTTCTGCACCATGTATGGTCCCACCATTGTTGCTCACCTACTTCATTCAACACACTAGCGATCTACAGCTTCTTCCGTACAGGGCTTCAAACGGTGCCATCTTAATGCTTGCCTGATAGCTGTTGTTGTAGGCGAATTCTATTAGTGATAATTGCTCATTCCAGTATCCTTCAAAATCAATACATGCTCGCAGCATATCCTCCACGATCTGATTAGTTCTTTCTCTGTCTGCCCATCTGTCTGTGGGTGGAATGCTATGCTAAAATTGAGTTTTGTGCCTAAAGCAGTCTGAAGTTCCTTCCAAAATCTAGATGTGAATCTAGGGTCACGATCTGAGACAATGGACACAGGAACTCCATGTAATCTCACTATCTCCTTTACATATAATGCTGCAAGTACATCCACACTCCAGGTGCTTCTGATTGCTAGAAAATGTGCGGACTTAGTCAAATGGTCCACTATGACCCAGATAGCATCAAGTCCACCATGAGTTCGGGGTAAACCCATGATGAAATCCATACCAATACTATCCCACTTCCATTCAGGTATGTCCAGGGGTCTAAGTACACCCGCAGGACGACAGTGTTCAGCCTTTACCTGTTGACATGTGAGGCAGTGTGCAGCATGCTCAGCCACCTCACGCTTCATGTTTGGCCACCAAAATGACCTTTTGATGTCTTGGTACATTTTGGTTGCACCTGGGTGAATTGTATACTTAGTCTTGTCGGCTTCATCCATCAGCTTTCTCTTCAACTCTTCATTGTCAGGCACACATGTCCTGGCCTGGAATAATATTCTCCCATCTTTAGTGATGGAGAAATCAGGTCTGTCTGCTATGGTCCCCTTAATCGGATCAAGAATTGATCGTTAGCCTGCTGCTCCCTGATCTCGACAAAGATGTTGGGTTGAGCTCTAAGGTTAGCCACTAACAGCTGATCACTTCTCTGCTCAATATTTAGATCCAGACTGGCGAACTGTTCTAATAATTGCATCTCACCCATGACTAAACAAGATAAGGACACTACTGGCTTCCTACTAAGTGCATCAACAACTGCATTACCCTTGCCTGGGTGATATTGAATATTGAAATCAAAATCCTTCAAATACTCCAGCCATCTTCTTTGTCTCATATTGAGCTCCTTATGGGAAAATAAGTACTTCAGACTCTTGCGGTCAGAGTAGACAATGAATTGCTCTCCATACAGGTAATGCCTCCATATCTTGAGTGCAAACACCACTGCAGCTAGTTCTAAGTCATGGACAGGATAATTAACTTCATGTGGCTTCAACTGTCTTGATGAATATGCTATCACCTTCTCATTCTGCCTTAATACGCAGCCTAGACCGATTCCAGATGCATCAGTGTAGACTGAGAATCCTTCGCCCTCGAATGGTAATGCGAGGACAGGTGCAGAGGTCAAGCATTGCTTCAGAGTCTGAAAGCTCTTCTCCCATTCCTTGCTCCAGACATATGGGTTTTCTTTTCGCATAAGGCGAGTAAGAGGTACAACTATCTGAAGAAGTCTTTTATGAACCGCCTATAGTAGCCAGCCAGTCCAAGAAAACTTTGATCTCAGTGACATTGGTCGGTCTTTCTCAATTGAGTATAGCTTCAACCTTGGAAGGATCGACAGCGATAGCATCCTTGGATATAACATGGCCTAGAAATGACACCTCCTCGAGCCAGAATTCACACTTGCTCAATTTGGCATAGAGTTTGTTGTCCCGTAAGATCTGTAGAGTGATCCTCAGATGCTCCTCATGATCTTCCTTGGACTTGGAATATATGAGAATGTCATCAATAAACCACGACGAATTTGTCGAGGTAGGGCCGATAAATGCTATTCTTCAATTGCATAAAAGCTGTAGGAGCATTGGTTAGTCCAAAAGGCATGACTACAAATTCATAATGACCGTATCTGCTCCTGAAAGCCATCTTGTAAATATCTGCATCCTCAATTCTCATCTGATGATATTCCGATCTAAGGTCAATCTTAGAAAGGTATTTAGCTCCTGAGATTTGATCAAATAACTCATCAACACGAGGCAGAGGGTATTTGTTCTTGATAGTCAGATGATTCAACTGCCTGTAGTCAATGCATAGCCTTAGGGATCCATCCTTCTTCTTGACAAACAACACTGGTGCTGCCCAAGGAGAAGTACTTGGTCTGATAAATCCCTTTTCTAGCAGTTCCATCAATTGCTCCTTTAACTCCTTCAATTCAGCAGGGGACATTCTGTAGGGTTGGCGTGACACAGGTGCAGCCCCAGTGTTAGATCAATCGAGAAATTTACATCTCTTTCTGGTGGGATGCCTGGTAACTCATCGGGAATATGTTGGGGTACTCTTGCACTATGTGTATGTCAAATATCTTGGATGCTTTCTTTTCAACCACAATGGCGGCAAGAATGCCACACAGCCCTTTCTTATCATGTTCTGTGCCTTAATAGCAGAGACGAGAGACAAGTGCCTCTTGTGTCTACGTCCCGTAAAGGTCAATTTAGGGAATTCAATAAATGTTATCTTCCCTTATCTGCAATCAACACAAGCCCCATAGGTGGATAGCCAATCGGCTCCCAGAAAGACATCGTAGCCTTCCATGGGCATACAGATCAAATCAGCTCTAAGATTGAGTTCACCAATCTTTACATTAGCTAATGGAAAGTATTTGTTTAATTGAGCTTTCTCCCCAAAGGTATTGTCACGCCCCAACGCGGAATATCGGAGCGCGAAGGCAGTTGCAAGAAAATGTATAGAGCGTATACTAGACATCAAACCATTGCACATTGAATAATACTGAAGCAAATCTTCTCATTAATAATTTTCCAATGTCTAGTTACAACCACTAATATCAGAGCCATTCTATAGGGCCCAATTACATTGCAATAAATGGAATAACTAACTACAACTCTAAAATGACATAGTGACTCGAGGGTACTCCTGGCTTCACTCTTGGTCATTCCCTTCCTCGTGAGTGTATGTGTCATCCTCGGTCTCACCTGAGAACACAACATCAAATACGTAGGGTGAGCGATAACGCCCAGTAGGACTTAAATCTCAGCTCAAGCAGGCTTTAAATAATTAACGCATTTAATGGCAGAGTATCTAAAGATAGCAGGTACAAGAGAGTCAAAATATAGCAAGAGATAGCACACATGTAACAGGATAGTACAATAGCACGAGATCGAGTATAGTTTCCAAAATAGCAAAGTATCGAATATAGCACGAATAGCAGGATGGCCATAGCACAACTAGCACAAGTATAGTAATAGCACGACGAGTATAGCACTTGTTTATCATTCTAGACATCGAGAGAGTATAGCACGTTTTGTGTTTTGATTGTTATATAGATAGTCGAGATAGATAGCACTTGAGTGTAATGCCAAACACTCTGATCATTTAACTCCTATGGACACTAGCACTTTCGGGCGCACATCCCAAGACCAGATCGGGCCCTTTATATATTGCCAGACATTGGTTATATTGTTTATCTTTAGACAATCAGTCAATGGCCAATATAGAGTACCAAGAAGTAGGTGAGAGCACTAGATGAATAGACAAGATAGTAGAGTGAACGTGAATAGCCGAGCGAGTAGAGTATAGATGAGAGCTAGTGGACGTTGCACGTAATGCGACGGGTAACAGGCGATAGTAACAGTTGCTCAACACGCGCACGTCGTATTGGCAGTCAGGTGGAATTCACGATCTTCCCACTGGCCATGTTATGCAAAAGTCCAGAGGTTCGACGTGATTCAAGGTAAGAGCGAACTTCTAATAGCCGTTTGGATCATATCGATCCCTAAGGTGTAATGGGTGTTAGGGTACAACCGGCTCGTCGACCATGAGGGAATCCATGATCAAGAGACTTACGGAGGCCTTGTGCAAGGCTTCACTAGTCCGGCGAAAGGAATATCCGACGGAGAGTTCACCACAAGCCAAGTAAAGTGTGTATATAAAACAGGTACTCGACGTTCTAGAGGAATTCTAGAACAGTGGAGCGTCGATATCTGTATATAAACAACGCAAGAAACGAATATAAGTCCTTAAAATAGGGCAATTAATATATTTTATTGCAATAAATTACCAGATACATTATGAGATATTTTTTTGTCAAATTTCAGCCATATATGGATGGTTCATGTGTGTGCATGTGTAAGAGAAATCATAGCTAGAATAAGTCGTGAATATGTATTTTTAATCATTCAATGTAGCTCCATTTTTAAAAAAACAGTTTTTTTTTACTGGGGTATACTGTAAAAAGGTGTAAGAATTATTTAGAAAGCGACATAAATAATTTTTATGGGTTTTCATCAAAAAACTTATTAAGGCGACATAGGCCTGTAGGGTAGCGACAGGGACAGGCAGATCACGACAGGGGTGAAGGGTTGCGGAATTCCCAATATGGTAATCTAGAAGGGGGGTTGAATAGATCACTGCCTCTTAAAAACTATTATCACGTTCTTTTTCTTAAAGCACAGATTATCAAGACAGTATCAAGATCTAAACTATGTGTAGATGATGTAGAAACCTATCTAGTGTGTGAATATGCAACGTGTCTATCAAACATCTATCGTAGAAATGATCAAACCACGAGACACGCAGATTTACGTGGTTCGGAGTACACAACAGTGTATCCTACGTCCACGGCACACACACACACACAGAGTAAACTGCTTATGAGCGAGTTCAGTGACTACAACTCACACACACACGTGTTTTCTGATGTGCACCCACGATCAGAACAACACACACACGTGATCTCAAGCACAAGAGACGCTTGAATCACACAAACACACACACAGTTGATGAGAATTATGAAACAGGAAGAGTTCAGAGTGTGTAGGAGTAATCCTAATGTGGAACTCTTCTGAGAACGCCTGGATGGAGTTCAAACTTCGACTTGAGTGCTCTGGACTGATGGAGAAGGTTGAATCCACGACGATCTATCTTCAGTACTGCAGGATCAACTGATCTTTCGGTCTCTGCACTGCAGACTTGAAGCAGAGCAGCACAACTTCTTTTCTCTTGGACTTGTCCTTAGGGTTTTTGGTTGTGGGCTGCTTCTGTACGAGATTCTCTTCAAAAGGATGCTATATTTGTGTTTTCATGTGGAGAGTCGTGGGACTTGAAAACACAATCTTGGATATGAAGGAAGGTTTCCATATTTGAAGATCCTCTGCGTCTGTCGACAGGTTCTGAGTATCTGTCGACAGATTGCAACAGATTTGCAACAGACAGACTTAGGTTGCTCTGGTCTGTGGCATCTGTCGACAGCGATATCCATCTGTCGACAGGCAGAGAAGTTTTGCCAAAGCACAGAACTCTGGCATTTCTGTCTGCGACATCTGTCGACAGGTCTCTGAGAATCTGTCGACAGTGCTCTCAGTACTCTTTAGTCTGATCACAACTGCGGCATCTGTCGACATATGCCTTTGGGTCTGTCGACAGGTACATGTAACTCTGTGATTGTGATCATTTTCTCATAATTTGAGAAGGCTTGTTATATGCATTTGTACTGCATGATAAAACATGTATAGTTAGGTATAATGTAGAACATAGATAACCAAATATTGTATCATCTTAATTGACATGTATGAACCTCAATTCAACTCATTCATCATTAAAAACATTGTTTGACTTTCATTTATCACTTAGAGTGTGAATTCACTTAGTTTCCAGAATATGAACCAACATTCTCCCCCTTTTTGATGATGACAAAATTATTCAATTATGCTCATGAACTTGAGGTTTCTTCTCCCCCTTTGACAACATCAAAAGTAAAGACAACACTCACATATGTAGATTTGCACAGAACATGTGATTTCATTCATTGGAAAGGGAAGCATCACATGACAAAAGTGTGACTGGAGTAACATGAGTGAAATACATAAAGAAAAGGAAATAACAAAAGACAGAAACAACAGTGCTCAGACTGAAATGAAAGTACAGGACATACCCACTCCTATACATCTAGTATATCTAAGCAGCATCATCTTCAGAGCTTGAGGAGGGGCATGACGCTCAGTTGCAAGTCTGTCAATGCGTGTGTCCAGGTATCCATTCTTTCATGCAGCCTCTCAAAACCATGTGTCATTTGGACTTGTAGCTGGCTAACAATCCTAATGGAGGGTTCTTCACCTGGATCCTTCGCCGGGAGAGGAGGAGGCGGGACGACGACGTGAGGCCAACTTATTCGCCTTGGGTGCCATGGAAAAGACGAGGCACGGATGGAGAAAATGGAAGAAGTGTTGGAGACAGTGGGAAGAAGAAGAAGGGAGATGGAGGTAGGGTTTCCCGTCCAGAAAGGGGAGAGGAGTATGTGAGAGAGGGAATGGGGGGCTTGGGGTGGTGTTGGATGTGGAAAGGGCCGGAGATGCCTATATAAAGGAGGAGGGGGAAGTTTAAAAGGCAATGACCCACCAAGTCTGTCCAAACGGCGTGTCCGTTGAGATGCACAAAGGAAGCCGGCGTTCTGTCGACAGACAGATTTGTATCTGTCGACAGATGCTTGCAGAAATGACTTTGTTGGATTTTTGTAAGGAATTTGAAGTGGACCTCTTGAGCAGTGTTTTTTAACAGATTACCTAAGGTGAATAGATGACGAATACATATATAAGAACCTATCATATACATGAAGATGTAAACATCAAATATCTTAATGGTTCAAACATAATACTGAATTAGCCTGAAGCTGAAGCATGAAGAAAACACTTACGGGTATCCAAAAAGAAACACTTTTACTCTTCTTTTTATTAATTAGAGTATAAGGACAACACAATCTTCAGTGGAGGTGCAAATGATCAAGGAGGGAAATATCTACATGCCAAGACATTCAAAAACATCAATTATTCATGGGAATTATCACTCAGTGGAGGCTTCACACTATTGCATTATTGTCCTCATTGCCCTTCATTTATGCAATGGAAAAAAAAATGGTAATCAAGATAACTTCTCGCCTGTGAACATGAGGGTAGACATTATTCTTGCCCGTACCCCCAGTTACTCAGTGAAGTGTCCATCATACGTTGTACAGAGTTTGACGAATTAGCCTTTTGACGCGAGGGCAAACATTTGTGATGCCCACTCCCCGGTTACTCAGCAAGAACTCATCCATTGCTCTGCATTTTTCCAAATTATGTACTTTTAATCTAATGGAATAAAATTGTTTAGGTAGCTTTCTCCAAGTATTGTGTTAATAACCCAAGTTAATATAGCGATTGATTATCTAGCAATTGTAAACATTAAGCTCAATGATCATAATACCTTTGAAAAAAGAATCATGTTTGCCTATAAGTAAATAATGAAGAAGAGTTAGGTGTTAAGTTTTTGAAAATGGGAAATGTTTCCAGAATGATTGAACCTAGACTTAACTTGAGTATTATGTAAAAATCACAAGATTGTTGAAAATTGCTTTAATATCTTATGCACATGATGTATCAAATATGTTATTAACATCCGATAAACACCTTAGACATTTTAAAAGAAACCAGCTCAAAGAGGTTTGGATTGAATAGGCTTGGAATGCCAGGTAGAAGTGTGTCTGTCGACAGCTAAGGGGAGCTTGTCGACAGGTACACTCAGACAGAGAAATGGTGTGGTCAGCTAGTTGTGAGTACTGTGGATCTGTCGACAAGCCAGGTGTGTGTCTGTCGACAGCTACACACAGACAGAGTGAAGGGTGTGCGGGTAGGACAAACCTGTGAGATCTGTCGACAGATGCATGGTTGACTGTCGACAGATGCACACAGAAGTTCAGAACTGTGGTCTGTGGATGCTATCTGTCGACAGGAAAAGAAGGAGCTGTCGACAATCATTGTTAAGGCCAGTCTAGAGAAAGAAGGAATATGAAAAGATCATTTTATGTGAAGGAGTTAATGAACAACAAGAAAAATGTTTTCCTTCACAATAAACCCCACTTTGAACTAGCTCCCCCATAATGTGTGCTCATGAAAAGACACAAAGTTGATCAATGCAATTCAATCCAAGCAAGATTAGCACACTGTATTCAGCAAAACATTCATGGAATTGAGACTGTTTTTGTATCATCTAATTTATGATTTTTTATTTTTTATTTTGTTTTTTTTGTTTTTGTGTTAGAGTAATTTGGCTAATGAAATGAGACTTACCCCTTTATCCAACATGGATGTCCCTTCATGGGCTCCAATACGGGTAATTGGCGGAGAATGTTTTCTCACGCATAATGAAGGTTTCCAAACAAGCCGAACTTGTTTTTCCACAATCACCATTTGATATACCCCATAGTTGTTGCTTACGAAGGACATTCATCAAGGACTGGGGATATTTGTCACTGAATTTTACATAGGCCTAATTCTCTTCTAGAGATGTGAACCTATCCTCTGCCAATGGTTTTTGTAAAGAATCAGCTAGTTGTTGTTCTGTTGGTATGAAGCTAATTTCCAAATGTCTATTTGCAACCTCATCTCTCAAGAAGTGATGACGAATTTCTATGTGTTTTGTCCTGAGTGTTGAATGGGATTCTTGGATAGATTGATTACACTAGTGTTGTCACATAGGATTGGTGTGCATCCAAGGTTCAATGTCGTAGTCACCAACTGACTTTTTATCCACAACACCTGTGTTGCACAACTCCCTGCAGCAACATATTTCTGCCTCTGCAGTGGAGAGTGCAACCGAATTTGCTTCTTGGATGCCCACGAAACCATGCAACCACCAAGCATCTGACAATAGCCACTAGTGCTCTTCCTGTCAATTTTACATCCAGCATAGTCAGCATCAGAATATGAGATGAAGTTAAGCTACTCCCTGCCGGATACCAAAGACCCATGTCATGGTACCTGAGAGATACCTGAATATTCTCTTAACTGCAATTGGTGGCTTTCCTTGGACTAGATTGATATCTAGCACAGAGGCAAACACTGAATTGTATGTCAGGTCTACTTGCAGTAAGATAGAGGAGTGAGCCAATACCTCGGAAATGTTTAGCATCTACGGTTTACCTTTCTCATCACTTTCTAGCTTAATGCTTGTGCTCATCGGTGTTGAGGGCAGGGTTTGCAGTTTCAACTGAAATCTCTTGAGAAGCTCTTTGACGTATTTTTCTTGGTTTATGAAGAAGCCATCTTCC
>JACBKR010003469.1:0-29105 GCA_014218235.1 Colocasia esculenta
AGGTGAATGTCACCTACTTAACTTGTCGGACCACTATATAAGGGAGTATTGATGCTTCCCTTAACAAGCATCCAACACATCCATGACATTCATATTTGCTTTTTTTTTTGTTCCAACAGGGGGCAGACCGGCGCCCCTCTTCTTCCTTGGCGATTTCCAAGAGGATTTCCAGGAGTTTTGCTGGTTTTTTTCATGGCACGTGCCGCACACGTGCGCACACATGCCCGCATGTATTTGACGTGCATTTGACGTGCGTTTTTGCCCGTTTCACGTGCGTTTGTCCCCATTTTTGGAGGGCGTGCGCATTTCACCTTTTCGGACCCATCCGAGTCGTACGTGATCTTTAGCGCGAGTCCGACATCAATTTTCGGCTATCCGGGTGCGCATTTCCGCTGTTGACTGGACTTTCGAACGCCACACTCCGGGTTGACACACGGACTCGAATCCGTTTATCCTCCGGTGTTCGAGTGGGGAGGCCGGGGTTTATTCCCAGACTTTTGTGGATTTCCGGACGAGTTTGCCACCCGGGACTTGTTTAAATCCCGATATTTTTCGGGTTCAACAGCGCTATTGGGCAATCGGGGTGAATCCAACGGAGACGGTGTGTCATCCTCTGCATTTAGATCCAAAGTCTCTGCATCGGCAATGTCAAGTGGATCTTCAACAAGGGTAGCACCTTTCTTGCCTTTCTTGGATCCCCAACCAGAAAACCAACTCTTCTTTTTTTTTGTACTGGGGGAGGAGGTGGCTCTCTTATAACAACTCCTTTAGTTGGCCAGGACTCTGTTGCACCAGTTTTTTTTCGGCGCGATTCTTGAGCTATTTGCTTCCCTTTTGCCAATTGAGATGATGTGGGAGCCCTTGTAGATTGTGAGGGAGGGGCATCCTGGGTAGATGACCCTCTCCTTCTAGATTGTGTGCAGGGGAGGCCTTCCATTAACCTCTCAAAATGATCATCATCATCATCACCATGTCCTCCACTTGCAATAGCCCCCAACATGATACATTAGCACAAATGCAATTGATAAAATATGTAAGATGAAAGAAAGAAATTACTCTCCCACCTATAGTACGCTCAACATGCTCTATTCTATGTCCCCAAGAAGATCCACCTCAGCCTCTGGATCTATCTCATAACGAGGGGAGTATGGCTATCCCACATTCCCACGATCTCCCTCCTCCTCTGCTGTTGCTTCTGCTACTGCCCTTGCCAGGAAAGTGTTAGGGCGAGGTGGATCTTCAGGATCATCTGCCTCCTTATCTAACTCATACTCCCCCGCTCTGTTGTTGCTCGTGTAACCCATGCGATCATTGGGTCTTCTTCATCTCGTAGGAACCCAATGTCAACAAGATCCCACTCTACGTCCCCACGTTGCTTTGGATCTTCTGTTAGATGTTTGACCCTCAACCTCATATTGTAGTGGGCGTACACCAATTGGTCCAAGCGCCTATATGACAATCGATTCCGCACTTTGGTGTGTATCAATGCAAACGTACTCCAGTTCCTCTCACATCCACTAGATGAGGAAGTTTGCGATAAGATCCTCACTGCAACTTTTCTCAATGTTGGCGCAGTATGCCCAAAGTTGAACCACCAATCAGCTGCAACCAAATTCAATTAAGTCAATCAGTCCTCAACCATCAAGTTGCAATGACAAGAAATGAAAGAGGAAGCATATTACCGCCATCTACACGCTCGCGACCAGCAATGGCAGATGGCTCAGCAAAGCCCCCAATAGCCTCTCGAAAGCTCTTCATCTGCATTTATTAAATTGATCATCATACATATGAAATTCAAGTATTTGTTTGGATGGAAGTTGATAATCCTATACTTGCCTCATCAATGGTATCTGCCGCTTGCACAGGACTTCTTGACAATCTTTCGACAACCCTTGTAAAAGCAGCCGTCAAGTCATCCTCATATGCCAACTCGTGTGCGTAATGGTATGCAGGGTGGAGATAATATGCTGCAATTGACGTATAAAATATCAATGGTTGTAAAATACATTAATACTTAGTGCATTACAAAAATATCATCAGTTTCCTTACCCGCCATATGTAGATCTCTACTCATCTGCCAGTCCCATCTATCCTCAACAACATCCAAGATCAAGTGTGCATGCCGAGGTGAGACTTCACGGATCTTCTTCTTCGCGGCTTCAAGCTTTGCGTACACCAATCCTATTGAAGGTCTCCTATCCCCATCAACCACTTCAACACCTCATATAGAGGTTCAATGATCTGAACCAGCTTGAACACCCAATCCCAAAAATTTGAGCTATTGACGATGCCTTCCACCTCTTTTCCATCCGATGTTCCAGTAAAATTGCTTTGCAACCATTTATCACCCCTGAACATGCGTTTCAATCCATCCTTGTGCTTCAATAGGCTTTGTAATGCCACAAAATTTGTTGCAAAGCGGGTGACAGCCGGCCTCAACAACTCTCCACCAGTGGACTCTCTCATCTACGCCAACACAAGATGATGATTGTAGATGAAACGTGTAATCTTCTGCTCTGCATCCACGACCATTTTCATGGGTTGTAGTGTCCCAATCTCTTTAAGCATTAAATCAACACAGTGGGCAGCACATGGGGTTCGGTAAAGATGAGGATAAATCTTCATCAACTCCTCCCCTGCTTTTTTGTACGCAGATCCATTATCCGTCACCACTTGCACAATGTATTGCTCACCAATCTCCTCAACAACCTCCCGCATCAAACTCAAAATGTATTCATAGTTCTGTATTCTATCGGATGCGTCAACAGATTTGTGATAGAAGACTTGTCTATCACAATATACGAGGAAGTTGATGAGGCTGCTCCTGGTGATGTCCGACCAACCATCACACATCAAGGTGACACCATACTTCTCCCATTTCTTCTTAAAACTGTCAATATAAGACTTGATCTCATTAACTTCCTCCTGAAGATATTTCCTAGCCAAGTCCCTAGCTGTAGGAGGCTGCATATGTAGCCCTCCACGTTGAACCTCCTGTATAGCAGTTTTGTAATAAGGACTGTTTGCTGTATTGAATGGTAACCCTGTATGGTGCCACCACTTTGCAATTGCTCGACCCACCTTGTATTTCGGCCCCTGCTGGTTGTATGCATCCTCAATCCTAGTCTGCTTGCCATGCTCCCTAAGATACACATAAGGGTCCACGTCCTCTATTTGCACACCTGTGGGTCTCTTGCTATGCATTCCTTGTTCTGGTAGTTGTGTTTGTGTGGGAGGGGGCCGACTGAAATAATCCCCCACATTTGAAAATCGACGGGACTGAGTTCCGCCGGCGCCCCCTACCGCTGAGCCACTGCCACTGCCACTGCCAACCTTATGCTGAGCTCCATGAAAACTCACTCTGTGGGCTGCCCTTTGATCACCTTCCCATGCCTCGGCCCTGCTCTGTGCTCTGGCTTGCCTTTCCTACACATCAGGATCAGGCACATATTCCACATACATTTCTACTTCATCCTCAATGTCTTCATCTCGTTCCCTTCCTGATATAATCCTCTCTTGCATCTCCTTATCCGCCCTCTTTCTTGTTGTCTCTGCTCGAACATGTTTAAGGTGTTCAATCATAAGCTTCTTAACTTCTCTTGGCACCATTTTACACCCCTGCACGTCATGGTAGCTTGCTAGTCGACCACCAGTAAGGTGCTTCTTCAAACGGGAGACCCCACCTCTTTGTCCCATAAAGCCACAATAATTGCACTTGAAGTTGTGCCTATTTTCCAACATGATGCCATGCTGCCACCCAATATCATCAGAGCCCTTTTTCGGTGCCATCTACAAGGACAATTTTTTTAAATAAATTAACAGTAAATTAATTTAAATTTCAGAATTTGAACACTTAAAGAAAGTGTTCTTACTTCTTATATGATAAATTTTTTTATATACATGAATCACATGATCACAGAAATCCATTCACACCTCCATATACATTTTCTGTAATCTCAAGTTTTATTATTTTTTTAATTTTAAAATAATTATTAATAATGCGAGAACATAAATTAATTCTAGCTCAACTTCTTATGGAATCAAGTTCTAACTATGATATAGAACTTATACAACACCTTCCTATCAAATTTTGGTTGTTCAAATTTTTTTAAAGATTTTTTAAATTTTTATTCAGAAATTCATAAATTAGGGAAAATTTTCAATCTATATGAAAAACTTGTAGATCTTGATGAGAAATGGTTGTAAACGTACACCAATCACTTGCAACATCATTTCCCAACAAGATCTAAGCCATACGCCAAGAAAAAAATAGAAAAATGAAGGAATATGGTGGTTACCTTCACACCCTTGTAGAAACTCCAAAAAAACTTGAAGAACAAGGCTTGAATGCCTCCAAATCCACCTCCAAATGGATGCAAACTCACGTAGGAAGCCTCCACTTGTGGACTGGAATGCAGATCTAGGGTTTTTTCTTGGAAAAAATTGAAAACGGAGGGGAGAAAGGGGAGCCCGGCCTGCTGCGCTGCGAATCGGGACTGTACACTCCCTTTCGCAGCGCATCGGCCAACACCCTTAAGGTGTCGGCCGAATCGAACCCGATGCGCCAGTATCGGATCGGATCGGATCGTGGTGCATCGGGTTCGATCCGCCTGTTTAAAGAGGATCCGGGCGCATCAACCCGAACCGCGCATCCGATTCCTTGTGATCCGATACGATTCGCCGGAATCAGGCCGATGCGCCACGATCCACCAAACCCTGCAATCTCCACTGCACGACTCAGCCCGACTCGGCACGACTCAGCCCCTGACTCGGGTCGGGATCGGCTGGGGCCGACCCAGCCACCCGACCCTACTCTGCCATCCTTGTCGAGTGGAGATTCCTTTTCTCCAAAAGGGAGCTTTGTCACGTCCTTATAGCAGTAGAAAATATCAAGGCGTGACAGAAAAGAGAGAACTAGCTGGGATATATATAGGATTGCAATAGAACATAAGGTTTCCAGTGTGAATAATCATTAACTATGTAAGCAAGGGTTACAGAACTACTTTAGCTAGTTTTGCATCGTGTGAGTTCAGCCACTTAGCACACTTCCCGCCTGCACTAAATTACGCTTGAGGGTTACCTGAAAAATGTTAATAAGAACTGGGTGAGCATAAAAGCTCAATAGGATTTACCTTATAATAATTCTAAATCAAACATTAGTATTTAAAGGGGATTAGTAAAAAAATATGGATGATGGGAGTAGTATACACAAGTGTTCATTAAACAGATAAAGGTAAACACAAGATTATCAAGATATTAAGTATAACCAGAATGAAACTAGATAACTCTAGAAGTTGGCCATTAGGGCTGCAACGGAGCGGATTAGGCAATTCTACGTCTGTCTGATTACATTATTTAGATATTCTGTATCTGCTCCGAATATACCTCAGATCAAGGTTCGACGCATCAGGGAATCGGGGGACTAACCAGATCACCCGAAGTAGGCGGCGGCTCAGGGACTCTATGATCGACAACACCTTTCCATAGGTGAAGCACATGTCTCCGTTGTACATTGGGGGAAAGGTGTGCTCTCGGAAGCTCTCTAGCAGTCACTCCTCGTCATCCTTGGTAGGGTCGTCTTCTCTACGGGAGGCCTCCCATAGCTCCTTGTAGATCCGGAGACCGCCCTGGGCGTGGTCAACAACGATCTTGTTGAGGTCCGCCGACGTCGATTGAAGGAACTCATGAGAGATGCAGTGGTACGGTTCGCCACGTGTGTCCTGCGTAGGGCTTATCTCTCCGGTTGCAGAGTGAAGTCCCTCCAGAGAAATGGGAGATTTGGCGCGGAGGGAGAGTCCTGTCTCTCGGGAGGATGGGGAGGAGAGAGGCTGTGCATGTCGGGTGAGAAGAGGAGACTCCCACACTCGGGCAGAGAGGGTACAAAGAGGAGGGCGAGGGTGGTGAGGGAGGAGTAAGGGGCGAGAAGGGAGGGCTGTGGACCACCAGCGTGGAGGTGGAGCTGTGTTGCTCATGGAAGGCAGGATCGGAATCGGGATCGACCAGGCTCGATCCGATCCTGGATCGGATCGGATCGCAAGATCCCATGGATCCAAGGGAAGTCTGGCCGATCCTGGATCGGCCAGTTTATAAAATGGTTTTTTTGGGGAAAAAATTCAGGAAAATTCAGGAAAAAATAGAAAAAACAGCAAAAATGAGGGAAAATCTGATAAATTGAAAGAACTAATATTTGCATAAAAAACCAATCATACATGCATTCATAATATATGAAACATAAGATTTTGTGTATTATTACTACTATAATAATACAAGAAAAGTATAAAATATTAAAGACTTGGTGTATTATTAACCTAAATACCATTTAAGTAAATGTTAAAATTTGTAGTTTCATTTATTTAAGATATTACATGTAAATAAGGAAATATCCCCCATTTGAATCCAATAAAAATATTAAAAAAATCACATCTCTTACTAATAAAAAGTCAACTCTCCCATCCAAGAAGAAAATCGCAATTTTTGTGATTTTATCAAAGTAGCAACTTTCTAATCTCTCATAATTTGACATATTTAAAATTTTATAATTCAAATAAGTCTAATAAAATACTAAAAATCTAAAGTCAACAAAAAAAATCAAACGTGCATATGACTTCTCCAAGAAGCCGCTCTCTTACTGACAGCACTAAGTCTACTTGAGACCTCTTAGGATTTGGTCAAACTAAGCTATCATCACCCAAACTCATGAGTGTCATGAGTTGGGTGATGGTAGCTCAATTTGACCAAATTCTAAGAGGTTTGGATGATGATAACTTAAGTTTGACCAAATCCTGAGAGGTCTCAAGCAGACTAAGTGCTGTCAGTAGGAGAGTGGCTCCATGGAGAAGTCACATGCACGTTGACTTTTTTTACCGGACTTTGAATTTTTAGTGTTCTATGTGGTTTATTTGAATTATCAAATTTTTAGATAAACTAAATTACGAGAGATTAGAAAGTTAGCATTTCGCTAAAATCACCAAAATCGCGATTTTCTTCTTCGATGGGAGAGTTGACTTTTTATTGGTAAGAGATATGATTTTTTTGATATTTTTATTAGATTCAAATGGGGGGTACTTCCTTATTTACATGTAATATCTTAAGTAAATGAAACTACAAATACTAACATTTACTTAAATGATATTCAGGTAAATAAGGAGATCCTGACAACCCTGCCTGAAGAGGATCCTGAAGGTAGCCTGAGGGATCGACCTGGATCAGTTTGGATCGACTGAATCGAGCCGGGATCGATCGATCCCGGTTCGACTCGAGCGATCCAACTCAGATCCTACTGAGTTGGGTCGATCCAGCCGAAAATGTGGGGTTTTGGGGGGCTTCAAGGGGGAATCGGTCCTTGGGGGGTCGATCCGATCCGGGATCGAGCGATTCTGGCTCGATCCCGGCGATTCTTCCTTCCATGGTGTTGCTGCAGAGGGGGACGACAGATCACTAGCGTAGAGGTGGAGCTCTCGGCAGAGGCGACACTGTTGTGGAGGGGGACCACTGGCGTGGAGGTGGAGAGGGGATCTCTGCGGAGGCGTCTGACTGGGTGAGGAATGGAGACGGCCAAATGGGTTTTGCCCCTTTTGGGAATTGGGTATTTCTCTTCCATTCCCAATTTCCCACATAAAACCCTCAAATCAAACCCAACCCTTAGATCTTAATCCAATGGCTTAAATAGAGTGGACTTTTAAACAGAGCGGATTAGGTGATTCCGAAACCGCTCCATTTATTAAACAGATCTTTAACGGATATCTGTATAAGATCCGCTAAAGACTATAATCGGATAAAATATCTGGAGAACTAGATACAGATCTGAAGCGGATCTGGATAAAATCTAGATTTGTTTGTAGCCCTACTAGCAGCCATTAAACTCATTTTAGGAATAACACGCTAGTGAACGAGTGAAATTGAATTGTCATTCACGCAAGTAATCTAGCACTCATACTGGTGGTGTCATGCAAAAACACTAGGCCTTTCACTTCTCAACTAGCCACTCGAAGTGTTCGGGATCTTCTCGGGACCATGCTAGGGCCCCATCTATTGGCATTGGTCACTTGGGTCTAAGACCCCACTTTACACTCTTGCTGACAATTCATTTAAGCACGTAATTGGCCAAGAGTTCCAAATATTAGTTCAGAGCATGGGTAGAAATCTCAAGGAAATAAGCAAGCACTGAGTGGATTAGAAGAAGGATGAATAACATCTAGTGTAGTTAATTGCAAGTAATCTAGGTTAAGATTTTAGTTAAGATACACAGGTTGAGATTAAAATTGGAAGTACATGGATAATAGTACCTATCAATAGTAATTAGGTCCTAAAAGAAAAGGGTTTATAATTATCACGACAAAGGGAATCGAGGAATGCTCTAAACTAAAGCTTAATTAAACACATAAACATGGCTTCTAGACATATAGCAATGACTTAAGTAAGGATGTATCTTGATAATGGAGATCTAAGGAATTAACAACATGAATTAACAAGAAAACATTAACAGAAAGGAAGCCATGTAAGACGCTAATCAAACAGTCAAAAGAACATTAAATAGGAATTCATTAATCCTACGTTAACTAATCATTAATTTTACTAACTAAAAAATTAACAAGGAATCACAGTTAGAACAAAACCATACAAGACAGTTAATCAAAACTCACAGCTCACAAGGACACTAAAAGGGAAATACACAATCCATGTTTAAACTAAGATCATTAACTAAACTAACTAATGATCTAGAGAAGATTAGGAGAACCTACCTGAACCTAAAGTTTGGAGCTGCTTGAAACGCTAGGTCTTTCCTCCTCCTCCCTTGGCTTGAGCTTGGCCAAGCTTCCTTAAGAGGGAGAGGAAGGAGGGTGTGTGGGGGTGGGGGGGGGGGATATTAGAGAGGGCTAGGGAGAGGGTGTATGTCGGCTAGGAGGGCCTCACCCTAGTTAAAGTGTGGTTAACCATGGTTAGGTTTAACTAGGGTCAGGTTAGGGCTTGAACTTTCTAGGTTTCTGTTGTACCCATTTTTTCGACGTACATCTGGCATGAAAAAAAAAAAAAAGGGTCAAGCTGTCACCCAAGGGGTTCGATTAGGCCCTTACTTGGCCCAACTAGCCCCTGACAGTACTTGCTGGAGTCCATCAGGTTCAAACTGACCTTTTTGAGACTAGTCAAACCCGCTGGATTCTTTTTGAGGCCAGTCAAATCTGCCACCGAATGGGTTTGACTGGGCCAAAAAGAGGCCAAATGAACCTGTGGCTAGTAGGTTCAAACCCATCGTTTGGGCCCCCTAGCGGGTCCATTTGCCTCTTTTTGACGCTTGTTGATAGCGGGTTCAACCCCCTCATTTTAACCCCTTAGTGGGTGTCCATTTGCCTCATTTTTCGGCTTGTTGAATCCACGGGCCATCTGTCCCCTAAACTTCTATAAATAGGCCCTGGTGGCCACATTTCATGGGGCATGGAGCACAAGTGTTTGTCTCATGGGGCATGGAGCACAAGTGTTTGTTCGCGGTCCATGCAATCGTTGGCTCATTGGTGTAAGCCCTCAAAGGTATGCAAAATTGCATAAACACCTTGGGCTTTTACACTTATGTCCCCGTGCCCTTATAGGCTCAAATATGATTGCCATATAACGTCTTTGTACCACTTGGAGTGTAAAAATGAGTAACACTTAGAAATTACAAAAATGCCCTTTCTTGTTTTCTAGAAAGACTTAAGTCCTATAAATTATAGTCATACCTTGCACTTTTTCAAATTGTGGCTACGCTCCTATAACTCGCGTTAGTGCGGAATGGAAAGGTTGTTAACGGAGAGGAGCCTAAAACTAAACCTATTAGCGCCAAGTTCGTGCATTTGCTCGTGATTCGTTTATCTGTGGCTTTGTGTAACACTCGAGGGTATGAAGTGCATGAACACCCCTAGGTTTTTACACTTATACCCTTATGCTCTTATTGAGCTCAAGGATGAATGTTATATCATGTCTTCATGCTACTTGGAGGGTAAAAATGTGTAGCTCTCAGAAGTTACCAAAATACCCTTCCTTGTAGGCTGAGAGACCCAAAGCTTGGCTATGTCCTTGTAACTCACGTCAGTGCGGAATACCATGTTATGCAATCGACAGTATGTCGACTACGGTGGCTTTGCATCTGTACCTGCGTTAGTGCAGAGTACCATTTTGCGACATGGTGGCTATGCCTCTGTACCCACGTCAGTGCAGAGTACTATGTTGTAGTATATAGAGAGGAGATACGATATACATCGGGGACATCGACGGAGATATCACCAAGTTCGTGCATTTGCTCGTGGCTCATATTTCGGGTTGGTTATGCCCCTCCTCACAGGCCAGACACTTTAGTCCTGCAAATTGCAGTTATACCTTGCAAATTTAGAAATTGTGGCTATCCCTCGTACTCCGTGTTAGTGCGGAACCTGTCTTGTACAAACAACAATTTGTCAACCACCATTTGTACATGTACCAATGATAAATAGAATGAAATATTTTCATTTTCATCCATCCTTTTCGTGGTCTTGTGACAAATTGCATATAAGCCCCTGTTTCTCCAAATATGCCCACAACTCGTCTGAATGACTATCAAACCTTCCAAAAGTTGCCTCAGTACTCCCAAAGGTTGTTGAACACTTCAAAATCCCCATCCCAAAGCTTGTATCAAGTCCTTGGGTTTGGTCAAATTACCGTCCTACCTTTGCAGTTTGAACATGGTCCAATGACCTCCAAACTTTCTGAAAATGACCTCAGAGTCTTCGAAGCCGAGAATTGTAGCAAAACCCCCTCTGCTAGTCTCAAGTTTGTATTAAACCCTTGACTTTACCAAAATTACTCAAGTACCTCTGGAACTCAAGGAACCCCTAAAATGGCCCTAAGATCCGGGATCCTTTGTTATACCCTCCGGAAAGACATGTACCTCTTGTCGACGCCTTTATTCTTTGGATTATAGTCATTTTTTCCCCATGACCATCATGGTCTATTGAGAAATCCTAATTCCCTCAATCCCTCTTGATGATGAGCAACAGTCTATAGTGAGCCATGCCGACGAGCTTGCATCATTTATCATAACCTATGAAAAGGATCTAAGAGTTTCTCTCTGACAATTAATCAAGGGTGTTCGGACTTTAAGTCGATGTAAATTAACATTGACTCCGGTCAGTTGGGAAAGGTCTAGTACACGAACCCAATCAGTCTGATAAACCATACGCGGAACAGATACCTCAAATATTGGCGCAATTGTCCATTAAATAGACATACAAATTCCCCACATCATGCAGATTCTAAATTTGTTTGTTAAACAGAGTGGAACGCCTGCAAACTCTAGAAAGAAAGATATTCCTTCTCTTTCTTCATTTCCATATCATATATATGTTTTTTCCACGTCCAACAGTTCCTTAAGGGTTAAGTTACTTGGGTTAAGTAAACTAAATTTCATCTAGCACCTTATAACATTTTTATCTTTAAGTTTCAACCTTGAGCTTTCAGAAATTGTAGATATGCCCTTCCTTGAACTTTTTTAAAATTGCATTTATACTCTCTTACTGGGGTATTACAAGCTTACTGCTCAACTACTATGTTTTCTTGGAAGGTGATCAATGGCCACTACTTATTAATAAAGAGTACATGTTAAAGTGAAGGGAAACACTCCATCAAGATGATAGAGGCAATCTCAATTACAATAAACCCCAATCAAATTTCTATATAAACTGTAATTACTAATATTACTGCCATTTTTTACAGAAATGCCGTTCATGGATGAAGTGGAGGTAGCACTTACTCGCTTCAACTGGTTTCCTAAATTCTCTTGTGAAAATTCGATCATTCTATTCCCTTTAGAGTTTAGATTGCTGTGGAACGCGGAAATGAGACTTTGATGGGGAGCGAGAAGCTGAAGCCATGGTTTAAGTCCATTTGGAGCCCATTTGGTGATTTTTTATTTTTCTGTAATTTTTGGTGCAATTTTTGTACTATTTTCTAAGTCGAAGGATAAAGTAGTCCAAAAAGAGTCAAATTAGAGTCCATTTAGTTTTTATTATGTAATTTTGTATTTCTATATTTGAGTCAAGTCCAATTTGGGTAGGATTATGTGATTTCCTTTCTTTAGGTTTCTAATATGTTAAGTTTTATTAGGCATAGAAGCCTGTCTTTAATTTGAAGTCCATTAGGATTGGGATTAGCCCAACTCCTTTAAATACATGTAAACCCCGATTTTGGAGAAATAGACAGAATATTTTAGAGTTGAGAAAATTTGAGCCGCTGCTTTGATTCTTCCTCCGCGACGAGAGAGACCTGCGAAGGCTTCGCCGCGAAGGCCACGCCGCGAAGGCTTCATCATCCCACCTTCTACCTCCTCTCCGTGAGACTCCGGCTACTTCTCCCTTTCTTCGTCCGCTGTCCTACTCTGTTCCACATCATAACTTGGTCGACCATTGTGGTTTGTTGACCAGGGAATTTAGGTTAGCCTACCATTTTGGTTTGCTGGCTAATGGTTTGGCTTGGCCTACCATGGCGGTTTGTTGGCCAAGGAGGGGCATGTGTCTTGGTCTACCGAAGCGGTTTGTGGACCAGACATGGATTTGACTTAGCCTACCTTTTTTGGTTTGCTGGCTAAGGGAGTTTAGGTTAGCCTACCATTTTGTGTTTGCTGGCTAAGGGATTTGACTCGGCCTACCACGGTGGTTTGTTGGCCGGGAAAGGTTTAGCCTACCATTTTGGTTTGCTGGCTAAGGAGCATATAGACTCATTCTACCAACTGTGGTTTGTTGACTGAGAAAGGGGTATAGCCTACCATTTTGGTTTGCTGCTAAGAAATTTGACTTGGTCTAATACCGTTTTGGTTTGTTGACCAAGGAAAATATAGGTTGTGAAGGAGAGATTTTTTTTTTACATTACCAACCCAGTACCCTTCCGGGTTTTCACTAAGGTTGGCCCCCTCTAGCTTTTTCCAACGCGCCCTTTCGGTTTTCACGTTGAGGGGTTATCCATTTTTTTGCTTGAGGCACCCTTTCCGGTTTTCACCCCAACCGGATTTTTAGGCTTTTTTGCCCTTGGACACTCCTTTTGGGGAGTAACCAGTCCTGCCGGGACATCTCTATTTTAGTCCCCTTTTACTTTTTTTTTCATTCTTTTTTTTTGACATGGGTGCATATGCCCAATTTTTTAGCCCGTTCAGCACGGTAACATCGGAGGGCGGTTGCCCCCGGAATTCATGTTCAGGGGCATAATACATTTTAAATGCCTGCCAATTAGTGGCGGGAAGGGACGGTCGCCAGTATGTGTTGCTAGCATGTATCCCCCGCCTTCGTGACTTCAATGACCACATATGGCCCGTGTTTGAACCCGAAAAATATCAGGGTTTAAACAAACCCTGGGCGACAATATACGCCCTGGAGGACCGGGAACAAACTCCCAGTCTCCTCGCTCGGACTCGAGATCTAGCGAGTCCGAGTTCACGCATCCACCCGGAACGACCCGAGTTGCGCGTTCGGGAGACGACACTCGAAGCCCTACGGGACGAAGCAAGACGTACCCCGGACAGCGAACAATCTGACAATCTTGCTCTCGTTTAGGACCGCACACGTTTCGACACGTCAAGGGCAGCCAATGCACGTGCTCCCAGAAAACAGGAGCAAACGCACGTCGGACGAGCAAAAAACGCACGTCGTAGACCGCTATGCACCTGCGTGGCACGGCTGTAAACCAACAAACCCAGCACGGGAGGCCCCGGAGCTCTCTCCCGGAAAACGCGGAGGAAATGCCCAGAGAAGAGGTCCCACCCTTTATAGGGTGGGCCAGGCGAGGCGCCCCGCCGTTCGGGGTCCCACCAAGCGGGACCCCCGCCGGTCAGGGGTCCCGCCGTTTCAGGACCCCCGCCGGTCTGGGGTCCCGCCAGGCGGGAGCCCCGCCGGTTCGGGGTTCCTCCGGTCTGGGACCCCCGTCGGTCTGAGGTCCCGCCAGAGGGAGCCCCGCCGGTTTGGGGTCCCTCCTGTCCGGACCCCCGCCGGTCAGGGGGCCCTCCGGTCCAGAGCCCCATCGATTCAGGGTCCCTCCGGTCCGGACCCCCGCCGGTCAGGGGGCCCTCCGGTCCGGGACCCCCGCCGGTCAGGGGGGCCCTCCGGTCCGGGACCCCCGCCGGTCAGGGGGCCCTCCGGTCCGGAACCCCGCCGGTCAGGGGGCCCTTCGTTCGAGGTCCCTCCGTTTCGGGACCCCCGCCGGTCAGGGGGGCCCTCCGGTCCGGGACCCCCGCCGGTCCAGGGGGCCGTCCGTTCGGACCCCCTCCGGTCAGGGGGCCTTCGGTCCGGGACCCCGTCGGTCAGGGGGCCCTCCGGTTCCACCCCCGCCGTCGGGGGCCCCCGCCAGGCAAGCACCCCTGCCGGTCGGGGGGCCGCCAGTCAGGCACTTCCCGCCGTCGGGGCCCCTAGGCAGGCACCCCCCGCCAGTCCGGGGCCCTGACTGGCGGGGGACCCCTGTCGTTCGGCCTCGTGCTTGCGTTCCCCGCCGGTTCGATCTGCCTCGACGCTCGTGCCGCGAACCCTCCGCCGGGCCGTGCACCTCTGCCGTGGTCGACCCCTGAAAATCCTATAATAGTGGGGCATACACCAAGCAAACACACCGCTTCTAGAGGGGGCAAAGCTCTCGCGCGGACCCCTGCCTGAGGGATTTTTCCTCCCCCAACGCTGACGAGATGCTCTCGCGTCCTAGCGAAACCTGAGGCCATCTGGCGCTCGAGAATTCTCTCGCGCAGATCCTCAGTAGAAGTCCCCCTCCTTTGGGAGGGAGGGGACTTGTTTGTTCTCTGCATGAAGACCCCAGTACGGGACCCGGTTTGTGTACAATTACACAAAGCCCCCGCTCTGGAGGAGAAGATTTGTGCATACGTGTGAAATTGCACATATCCCCGTACACTGGCCCAAGCTTCTTTGAAATTGCACAAAGCCCCCCGGGATATAAAGTTTGTGTATGTGTACATCAAAAGTACACATATACTCATGTCAGCCGAAATTTGTAGGAATACCCCTGCTTCTGAAAAATTGCAGAAATGTCCCATGAAGGATAATATAGACATATCCCCGTGAAGGATAAAATTGCAGAAGTATCTCCATGAAGGATAAAATTGCAGAAGTACCCTGCTGCCCGAAAAATTGCAGATACGTCCTTGCGGCGCGGAAAATGGCAAAGATAGCCTCACGGTTCGCTCCCCTTTGTCCAATCCGGTGGAGCGAGACCCACCGCTTCTATGAAGTGGCGTGTGCTCTCCTGGGCGTGACTTGAAGCCGGACTCGAGGGAGTTCTCGGGAAATGTCACCAAATGACAGGAATGTCCCGTAAGGCCAAAAACGGCCGGGATGTCCGAGAAAGTCCCCAAATGACAGGAATGTCCCATAAAGCCAGAAAATGGGCGGGATGTCCGAGAAAGCCAAATGATAGGAATGTCCCATGAAGCCAGAAAACGGCCGGGATGTCCGAGAAAGCCAGAAAATGGCCGTAATGTGCTAGAAGCCAGAAAACGGCGCTGGGAAAAGAAAAAAAACACAAAGATTACATTACACAACCACACACCGCACAGACCGAAGAAGCACCCACGTACGAGAGCTTAAAGAAAAGGCCGCACGCTCATTGCCCACGCTCGGCGCCTGGTCCTGTTTGGCCCCCGGAGCTCTGAGCTCTGGTCAGCGAGTGCTGGGGAGGAAGTCTTTGCAGCCTTTGGTGTTCTGTCCGCCGCGTTCGGGCCTTCCTGCTCCTCGTCCGTACGAATTCACCACGGTTGTTACATACTCCCTGGTCTTCATTTAAGTCCTCCGTTGTCAACGAAACGACACACGTAGAGGCAATGTTGTCCGACAGCAGAACAAATACCCTGTCGCGACTCAAAAAGAGATGACTTGTCTATAATGTTTGGCAGAGGCACAAACACCCCGCTGCCGCTATTAAGACCCGACACGTTTTGAACACCCGACGGAGGCACAAACACCCCGTTGTGAGCACAAATGTAACGTTAAATCCTGTAAATGTCGAACGAAAGCACAAACACCTCGTTGCGAATATCGATGTAATCCCCGTGTGTGTGATGTCCGCGGAGGCACAACACCCCGTCGTCGACACCCATGTATATGACATGCTGTATGAACGCCCAGTGGAGTTACAAAAAACCCCATTAAAGGCGCAAAACAAATTTATTGGCAAATAAATGTCTAATAACAATGACATGAGCCGCTTGAATGAAATTGTGGAAATTTATTTGTCATCTGTTTCCTTTAAATTTCGGCATATGTCTTTTAGCAAACATACGCATCAAAGGTATTCGAGTTTTGCACTCGATGTAAATGAAACATCGACTTCGGTCGGTGGGGAACGGTCTAGTACACGACCACCTCCATCGCCCTGAAAATACAGCGCGCGGGAAAATAAATAGTGAAATGAAATTCTAGGGTACCAGGTTTCGCACCCACTACCCTTCGTAAATAAATCTCTTTGTCTGTTCTAGTAAACAGTCTGGCCACGCCCACAGAAGCGAAAGACTTGGACGGACCCCCAGGGCGAAATTCAAATTCGTTTCAAAATTAAAAAATTAAAGAGATAAAAAAAAAGCAGTCGAAAGATTTTCCGCATTCCAACAGCCCGCGCCAATTTGGCTGGAGTTTGCCGCTTGATTTGCCTGCCATGACTTCTCTTTGTTTGAACCATGCCGAGGTCACCTTTCTTGAAGGCTTGAGGCCTGACCAGCCATATCATAAGCTCGAGTCATGCGGGCTTGGTAAGATTGGAGATGTTTTTGTAAGCTTCTAACCTTTTGCCTTCTAGGTCGGACACTTCCTCCACCCTTCTTTCTATTTCTTGTCGCTCCTCGGGCTGGAAGCTAGTATGGACGGCTACCCTGTAGGACATTTCAACTTCAATGGGGAGCATCCTACGCTCCGTATACTAAGGAGAAGGGCGATCACCCAGTGGGGGTCCTATAGACCGTTCGTACGCCCAGAGTGCTTCATGTATTTTCTCTCCCCCCCCCCCAGTCGCGTCTGCGGTTGCCGATTACCTTGGCAAGCAGCTTGCAGAGGTCTTGTTGAAGCTTTCGCCAGACCGTTGGCTTGAGGATTTAGACCGTTGATGTCCTCCAATCTATTTGGAATTTGGCCGCCCATGCATATATTGTCTTGTTTTGAACGGCTGTGGACACGGGTTTTCGTTTTGCCTCTCTTTCTTTTTTTTTTTTTTTTTCTTTCTTTCTTCTTCTTTCTTTGGATCTTGAATTCATTTTGTAGTTTGTTTTCCTTTACTTTACTTTTGCGTTGCGGGGCGTGCCAGCCTGTCTACCGACAGAAGTAAAGGTCTGCATGATGCGAAAGAATTTTTGATGTCCGCGGAACGAACGAGTGCGCCTTTTTAATCTGAACTTCTTTGATTCCGTGCCTTTAATCATCAGGCATTAGGGTAGCGTGTGTTGGACCCTGGGACACGGAATTTTTCCCTCATTATTTTGGAAGTTCGTTTCATTTATCATGTTTCTGACTTTGTATTGCGGGGCATGCTAGACTGTCCACCAGACAGAATACAAGTTTGCATGAAGCAGAGAAAGGATTTTAATGTCCGTGGAACGGACGAGTGCGCCGTTTCTAATCTGAACTTCTTTGATTCCGTGCCTTTAATCATCAGGCGATTAGGGTAGCGTGTGTTGGACCCCTGTCCTCCATCGATCGGAATCGATGTTACATTTACATCGAGTTAAAGCCTTAATGCTATATTAACATCAGTTTCAACTCGAATACCATTTTCATAGCGAGGCGAGGATATATGCATTTTCCAGAAATTCCAATACAATATTTTCCTTTTATTCGTCATCAGATAGAATCAACTTTGATTGAAAATGGATTTGTTCCTTTGAAAATGTATGAGCTTCCTTTGAGGATCAGAGTTATCTTATGAGTTTATGAGGGTATCTTTTGGGCAAGATCTCCGTTTAAACAAAGTTCCCCCTTTTTTTAGAAAGTGTTTCTACGAATATATACTCGTGAAGATATTATGTGTTTTCTTATCGGATCTTGGTAGAAACCAAGTTTCTCCCCGAAAGTACGTATGGAGCATAACTTTTGTGTGAGTATATGAGTATTTTCCAGGACGGAACTTCTGCCTGGGCGGAGTTTCCTTTTGGAATTATACACATATAAGCACATAGTTATGAACATATGAGTATGTCCCCGGACAGACACTTTATTTGAACGGAGTATCCTTAAGAAACATATACATATGATTGTGAGTATGTTCTTGGGCAGAACCTCCACTTAGGCAGGATTCCCCCCAAAGAACATTTAGATATAAACAAAATCGTGATTATATGAGTGTTTTTCTTGGGCAGAATCTCCGTTTGAGCAGAGTCTCCTCAAGAAAATATATAGATATAAACACAGAATTATGATTATATGGATAGGTTCTTTGGTAGAATCTCCGCTTGGGCAGAGTCTCCTCAAAGAAACATACACATATAAACACCAGAACAAATGGCATCCAATGCGCGTACCCAAAGAGTCTTGCTCAATGGGAGGCATTTAGAGCACAACATACAAAGGTATTTAAATATCGGGCGTCTATAAAGTGATATGCATTATAGGCGATATTAAATCCCGTACATCTAAATGCGCATGCCCATAGAGTCATGCCCAATAGGGAGGCATTTAGAGCACAAACTACAGGGTATTTAAATATCAGGCGTCCATAGAGTGATTTGCAATATGGACGATATTTAAATCCCGTAGGATCCCCACGGAGTCTTGCTCGATGTGGGGATATAAACCATGCTATAAGAACTTTGAGACAACCCTCCATGGAAAGGGATTAGGATGCCGATGCCGTATATGAGGCGATCTCCCGCTTTCTTTATTGCTATTGAACGCTCCTCACTCTGTGCCGAGCAAAGAACGGACCAATACCTTCACGCCAAGCCAGAAAGTTGGAAGAGCGATTGAAGGGGATTTGGAAGAAGGGAGCTTTTTGAAGGAGTAGGGCGTGCTCATACACTCAGGCAATGATGTTAAGGCGCGGCTTCCTTCCGCCTTCTTGCTTGGAGCGCCGGTGACCACGACTTCCTTTCCTGGCTCCTCGGGGTGAAGTTCACAACATTGACTTCTTTGCCAGAGGCGCGCTCCTTGTTTGGCTTGTTTCTGGAGGGAGCATGCACCGAGTTGTCGCAAAGAACATTTCGATCCCCCGCCACGACCGAGTTGAGCTGGTCGAACCCCTTGATATTTGTGCCTAGCAGTTTTTTGCTTATTTTGGCCGTTAGGCCCCGCTGACACATGGTTATAGCCAAGGTTTGGCGCATCGCCGATTCGGACCGGGTCGGGATTATCCTGATCCGATCCGATTCGGGCGGATCGAACCGTTTCGGTTCGATCCGCTTGGATTCGGCCAGAACTTGGTCCTGTTCAGGCAGGGTTCACTGGACTCAAGATCTTGTTCAGGCAGGGTATCAGGATCTCCTTATTTACCTGAATATCATTTAAGTAAATGTGTTTCATTTACTTAAGATTCACATGTTAATAAGGAAGTACCCCCCATTTGAATCCAATAAAATATCAAAAAAATCATATCTCTTACCAATAAAAAGTCAACTCTCCCATCGAAGAACAAAATCACGATTTTGGTGATTTTAGCGAAATGCTAACTTTTTAATCTCTCATAATTTGGTCTCTCTAAAAATTGATAATTCAAATAAACCATATAGAACACTAAAAATCTAAGTCCGGTAAAAAAATCAAAACGTGCATGTGACTTCTCCAAGGGAGCCGCTCTCCTACTGACAGCACTTAGTCTGTTCGAGGCATCTCAGGATTTGGTCAAACTTAAGTTATCATCACCTAAGCACATGAGAATTTCACTTTCTAATTGAAAAGAAACTATAAAGTGACAATTCTTATGAGTTTGAATGATGATAACTTAAGTTTGACCAAATCTTGAGATGCCTTGAGCAGACTAAGTGCTGTCAGTAGGAGAGCGGCTCCCTTGGAGAAGTCACATGCACGTTTGACTTTTTTTACCGGACTTTAGATATTTAGTGTTCCATATGGTTATTTGAATTATCAAATTTTTAGATAGACCAATTATGAGAGATTAAAAAGTTAGCATTTCGCGCTAAAATCACCAAAACGCGATTTTGTTCTTCGATGGGAGAGTTGACTTTTTATTGGTAAGAGATATGATTTTTTTGATATTTTTATTGGATTCAATGGGGGTACTTCCTTATTTACATGTAATATCTTAAGTAAATGAAACAACAAATTATAACATTACTTAAATGATATTCAGGTAAGGGGATCCTGACAACCCTGCCTAACAGGATCCTGAGTCCAAAGAACCCTGCCTGAACAGAACTAGGCGGATCGGACCGAATCAAGCGAATCGCGAATCGGATTTCCTCTGATCCGCACCGATTCGCCCAATCGGCCCGATCCGATCCGGCACGCCAACCCAGGGTTATAGCATCTTCCTGCGTCGGGGGATTGTCGCACCTCATGCTGAAGTCACTCCACCGCTTGATGAAGTCGAGTGTCGTTTCCCCTTTTCTTTGCTTGAGGGAGCATTGCTCTACTAGCACACCTTTCTCTCAGCTGTCGGAAACAGTCGATGAATTTCTTTTGGAGGTCGGCCCAGTCAACAATGGAGTTGGGCCTCAACCTCGAGTACACTGGAAGGCAGTACCCGTCAAGCTCGTTGCAAAGTACGGAGGAGATAGGATTCATCAAATGCCAAATCTCCCATAGCCATTATGTAGTAGGCCAGGTGCTCATTGGCGAGCCCTGCCTATCAACTTCTGCAACTTTGGTGCCTTGGGCAATCCGATGGCAGCTTTTTGAACTAATGGTGGACAGGATACGACACACTGTATGGATCCACAGTGGCGGTCCCCTCGCCTCGCTGGGCGAATCGGTCATCTACAATCTTTTCGATCATCCTCGTTGGGCCACAATATCTTCAGCTGCGAGGCCTGGGAGTTTATGCCTCTGCGCGGCTGTTGGGCCGGATCGACGGTGTAATCGTTGGCCGCGGCTGCTTGCTGGTTGACATCGGGCAGGTCGCCTTGTTGATGTCTTCTCCGAGCATTTTGGTTAGCCATCGGCACCTGACGGCATAGTGCATTTGCCCCTGCCTGCTGCCCCCTCCCTATCATGAGGTTGGCCATTTCGCCTGCCAGCACTGTATGATTTCATACTTGGCGTCGTCTGTCATTGCCTGGAAGTAGCTCTCGTTGGCGACATGAGAATACTTCGGGTTGTCCTCCGTTAACCGGGGGTCGTTGATCCCTGAGATGGAGCTTGCACCTCGTCTTCTTCCCCTCCTTGGAGGTCTTCCTGGATTTGGCCCGGGAGTGACCTTGATCATGTTCAAGGCGGTTCAATAACTATCCCCTGATTTGAGGGCCCAGCCTGACCGCCTTGCTGCCATTGAGGAAGTCTTCTGGCAGCATTCCCGAGTATATCAAAGATAGCATCGCCTCCCCGGCCGGGTTTATTTACCCTGGCCACGTCGGCGGGGACGCCGGATAGCTCGGCCATGTCCCTGCCGAAGCGTAGTAGGTGAAGATCTTCATCCCTCCACCTTCTTCCGCGGCCGCAGCACTCTTTGCTTCTTCGACTTTTGTGTGCCTGGGTGAAGTGCTGCCCCCAGCCTGTTGAAGACCGAGGTGCTCAATCTTTCGAAGATTGAGACTCGAGTGTAGAAGCTTCGTGCCACTTGCATCTTTCCCTGGAACAGGTTCTGTCTAGGCGGAGACGAGTTGGGCTTCCGGTAGACGCCCCTCCTTTTCTATCCGTGAGGACGAGGAGGTTCGGATTCCGAGTTTTTTCTTGCTCGGATGTGGATTTCTTCTTCAGGTCTTCGGCGGGTTGGCCCGCTCTTCCCTGCTTGATTTGGCGGGCCTCCGCTTGGTGACCCACATCTACCTCATTTTGCAAGGCTGCTGGGTGTCGAGCTGGACGCCTGCCCCAGTCGGGCTCCTATTGGGGAGTCCCGCTTGTCTTGCCGCATCCCCTGGAGGGAGTGTTGACACGGGGGAATTTTCATCAATTCCTCCATTCATTTGTTTCATTCCATTTGGTATTCATTTATTTCGCATGCTTTGATTTTTGTATTGTGGGCGTGCCAGCCTGTCTAGTAGACAGAAAAAGAGTCCGCGCGATGCGGAAGAAGAATTTTGGTGTCCGGGGAACGGACGGGTGTGTCCGCGAACGACGGTATGTCCGCGAACGGACGGTGTGTCCGCGAACGGACGGGTGCGCCGTTTTTTTATCTGAACTTCTTGAGTCCCGTGTCTATTCTCATCAGGCAATTAGGGTAGCATGTGCTGGACCTCTGTCTCCATCGACCGAAATCGATGTTATATTTACATCGAGTTAGACACTTTGGTATTATTTAATACGGTCTTAACCCTAATACCATTCATAGTAAAGGACGAGAAAAATATACATGCTTTTTAGAAAATCCTGATCATGATATGTTTTTGTTTCTTTTTGATTATTTTGGAATGCTATTTGCTTTGGATATTTCACCTTTGAAAAGACTGCCTTTTTGGAGTCCAAAGTTTGATTTTTGAAGAGGGGAACGGTATATACCCGTGGACCTATTTGAGGTCTTTTCTCTTCTTTTTGCAAAAGGGTTGATTAGACATTTTGATTTAGGAAAACATGAGGATTATATTATGAACAGTATATGCCTGTGGATTTTGATCCTGAACTTGGGGGTATTATAACCCAGAGCAACACTTCCGTATTAGAAGGGTGATTGTGCCTTTTCATATGGGGTTCTTTTTACAGTGCCCTTTTTTGAGCAAAGTCCGAGTTTGAGGTAGGTTTCTTTTCTCCTATTTCGCACTTATGCGAGTACAATTTCCGGAGAGCATATGGATGTATCTCCATGGAAGTCCTTGTCCCATTGTGATTACTGTCCAAAGTCCATTTCCACAGGTATGGTTCTCGTGGAGGTGCATATGTGCTCCCATTTGGAGTATCTGAGCGCAGTTCTTGTCTTATCCTCCTTTTTCTTTGGATGTGGTGTATATTATCACAATCCCTTTTTTTGAATATATGAGTATGTCTTGGCGAGTCCCTGCTTAGGCAGGGTGTCCTTGTAGTGGTGTTTTTCATATTGGTATATGCTTATATCCATGTATTCTCGGGAGAAACTTTACCCGGAGGGATTTTGCCTTAAAGAGATATATGTAAAAACAAATTTGCACTTTGTGAATATATTCTCAAACATATCTCTATTTGAGCAGAGTATCCGATGGGAAGGTGCCCCCGTATGAGCGGGATTCCCTTTTGAGAAGCATATACCAATGGGGCATATTTTGTGATTATATAGATATGTTCTCGGGCAGAGTCTCTATTTGGGCAGAGATTCCACTGAGAAATACATTCATATAAGCATGAAGCTTGTGATTATACGGATATGAATTTAGAGGGAACTTTTGTCCGGCGGAATTTCTCCTAAGAGACATATGCGTATAGGCACAAATTTGTGATTTTATGGATATGTTCTTAGGGGAGTCTCCATTTGGGCAGAGTTTCCCCTTAAGAAACATATACATAAGAACATCAATTTGTGAATATACGAATATGTTCTTGGCAGAATCTCCGCTTGGGCAGAGTTTCCTCTAAGAATCACATACATATAACACGAGTTTGTATTTATATGGATTCCCCTGAGAAAGATTTTTGCCTGGGCAAGATCTCCTTAAGGAACATATTTGTATCATTACAATTTGTAATCTTTATATATGTGTTCCTGGACGGAACCTCCACTTGGGCAGAGTTTTCGTCTTAAGAAACATATATATAAGAACACAAATTTGTGAATATACGATATGTCCTTGGGCAGAACCTCCGCTTGGGCAGAGTCTCCTCAAGAAACATATACATACAAGCACAAAATCCACCATCCCAGAGACTTGCTCGATGGGCGGGGAGAACATGGGTATTTAAATACCATGTGTCCATAGAGACTTGCTCGATATGAACGGTATTTAAACCCCGGGAATATCACCCCACAGAGACTTGCTCGATGTGGGGATGGGGATTAAGAAGGTATGTCGATGACGATTACCCGAGAACTCTCCTTTCCGCGCTGGCCTATCGGGCTAAAGAAGGGGGATTTATACCTTCGCACACCAAGCAAGGAGATTGGAGAATGAGAGAGGGGATGAGCAAATGCTCTTTTCTATTTTTCTGGGATTTTTCCAACAGGGCTTCGCCGGAGCAAATGGAAGCCCAGCAGGGCTTCGCCAGAGCAAGATGGAAGACCCCCCCTTTCCTTTGGAATAGGGGGGGGGTATTTATAGGTTTTGGCCCCTTACATGCGTGGGAGAGAGGGAGGGAACCTCCCCCAACCGATGGTGAATCACCATCGGTTGGGGGAGGCCACCGATGGTGACCTCGGAGGAGGTCACCATCGGTTGGGGCCCTTAACCGATGGTGATCACCATCGGTTAAGGGGTCATCCCCCCTTAACCGATGGTGACCTCAATGATGAGGTCACCATCGGTTGGGGTTGCCAACCGATGGTGATTCACCATCGGTTTAAAGGGGACTGTCCCCTTAACCGATGGTGATTCACCATCTGTTTAAGGGGACTGTCCCCTTAACCGATGGTGACCTCATATGAGGTCACCATCGGTTGGGGAAATCCCCCCCTCAACCGATGATGAATCACCATCGTTTGAAGGGGAGACCCCTTAACCGATGGTGACCTCATCTTGAGGTCACCATCGGTTAGGGGTTTTCTAACCGATGGAGAGAGAGGGAGGGGAGGGGGGTTTTGTCTATATACCCCCCCTACACCCTCATTTACAAGGCCATCTTGCCCAAGTGCTGGAGTTTTTCTTTCTCTCTCGGAGTTCTGCCCGACTTCTCGGAGTTCTGCCCGATCGGAGGGTGCCTTTGCAAGCCTCGGAGTTCTTCCTCGCGCTTGTTCTTTGTACTTGTCCTTCGTACTCGTCTATAGACCTTGTGCTGCCGGATTTCTTCCGCGCTTGTACTCTGGACGGAGACATATTCTCTTTGTACTTTCAATTTAACCGGGAATCCGGCGCCATTTTAAGGGCCGGAATTCCCCTGTCGAACTTTGGGGAAGAATCCACTGATAAGTTTGTAACTTAAATAACCTTGGGGTCATTTTAAATCACAACTATTTGGCCTCTGAGCAGGCTGTTGATAATGTATTGGAATCAGCCCGTTAATAACCAGCATTTAATCTTCATGGCTCCACGGCCCCTTTCATCATATCCATGACTTGAACGGTTGTCTGCCACAAATAGGCTTCAAATGGCCAAGTCCCGGACCATTATCTGTAATTTTTACTGACATGAACATGTCACACTTTTACCGTTCAACAGGGAGCGAATTTGTTGGAGGTTGCCACAGTGGGGACGCATCTGTCTCGTGGCATGATCGGCTCGCCTCCATCAAGCCTGATGCGTACGTCTCCGACGAGGATGGTCTTGTCGGAGTTGGAGACGATTGCTCGGGGCTTGTTGCCTCTGCGGTTCTGGCCCTACCCCCGTCTTCTAGGGACCATGACGCAAGAGATTGTTAATCGAGAAGACTTGGCCTTGACTTGGGCGGGCTTGGTACCCCTGACAGTTGCCTTTGTGCCGCCGTCGGCGTTGCTTTGACGGCGGGGACCACCCCTAGGAAGTAGGGGATCCGACCACGGTGGGGAAGTCGCTGAACACCAGCGGAGTGGTGAGGTAGCCACATTGGCGTGGCTGGCGACGACAAGCGGGCCGTAGGTGATCGCTGCCATTGAGTTGTTTTGAGGTTGCAGGTGAAGACGAGCTTTTCTCGCCGGCTTCAGCTCCTTTTGTACCTACGTGTGGATGTCAGTCATCTTACATCCTATATCGGCATAAGGTCTTTTTACGTATACATGGATGGTAGGAACAGTCCCACCGGGCGGCCAGACTGTGGAACGCGTAAATGAGACCTCCTCCTCGGAGAGAGGGGAATTTCTTTCTTTTTCGATGTAATGCGGACGCATGTACATCTTGTGCATAGGTGTGCCAGACTGTTTACAATAAACAACAAATATTTTATTTATGAGGTGCATTGGGTATAAACCCTGAGCCCTCGAGTATTTTATATTTTTTCCCGCGCGTGTCCGTTTATTAGGCGATTAGGGTGGTCGTGTACTGAACCGTTCCCCACCGACCGGAGTCAGTGTTTTATTTACATCGGGTAAAACCTGAATACATTCGATACGATACGTTTGTTAAAAGACCTTTTGCCGAAATTTAAGGAATTTAGACGACAATTAAAATTCCACAAATGTCCTCAAATATTTTATATTCACGACATTTATATATATGTCCTTAATGGGGTATATATGCCTCCATTAGGCGTTTACACAAACATGCCTTCACATACTTGTTATTTTAGAAACACGGAAGGACTTATTTACAAAGTTCCGGGTCTTATATATATTGACCTGCGGCGTTTTTGTCTTTCCACGTCACAAGGCACGGATGCAGCACGGAGGGCCCAGCGCATACGTGCGGACAACGGACGGGGTCGGCGCTCGGAGAAAGGTATGTCTCTCCCCTGAACAAACTTAGGTCTTTCAAGTGCCAAGTGCTCAAAAGTCCCGTGGGGTGAAAAAGGTTCTGTCTAGTGCCCTTCTTCAAGCTCCCACCCCTGTATTTATAGGGGTTTTTAGGGGTGTTTGTTTCATTATTTCTTTCGAACCCGTTTATCTCAGGTGTTCGAGTTAGTAAACCCCGAGTCTATTCACGGGACTTTACGGTCATTTCTCGACCTCCCGGGGATTTCCGGTCGTATCTTGACCTCCTGGGGATTTCAGCCATATTTCGACATGTACTAGGGTTCTTGCCGTTATCTGACAATCTCAAGACTTGGAGTGGCCTGCCGTAAGTCGGGCCCAGAAGAGCGCACGTCGTTTGATAGAAGCGGCGTGGGTCCCGCTCCACCGGGCCGTGCGAATGGCATGAGCCAGGCCTCTCGGTCATTTCTTGACTTTTCCGAGTGGTTTCGAGTATTTCCGTCATTGGTTGACTTTTCCGGATACTCCTGCCATTGATCGGCTTGCTTGAACTTCTCCGCCATTTGTTGATGTTTTCCGAGAACTCCCCATGTGTACGGCTTCAACTCATGCCTAGAAGAGCACACACCGCTTCATAGAAGTGACGTGGGCCCCGCTCCACCGGATTGGACAAGAGGCACGAATTGTCTGGCTATTTTTGCCATTTTCCGCCGCAGGGACATATCTTCAATTCCCTGGACATCAGAGGTATTCTCGTACTTTTCCGGACAACAGGGGTATTCTTGCATTTTTCCGGAACAACAAGGCATTTCCGCATTTTTTGGGGCAGCAGGGTATTTCTGCAATTATCCGGGCAGCAGGATGTTTTTCGCAATTTTCCGGAACAACAGGGCATATGTGCACTTTTATATACACATACACAAACTTTATTTCCTCACGGGGCTTTGTGTAATTTTACACAAACTTGGGCCCATGGAGGGGGCATATGTGTAATTTTACACACATGCACAAATTTTATTTCTCCAGGGGGCTTTGTGTAATTTTACACAAACTTGGGCCCACATGGGGGTCTTCATATTGAAGAACAAACATCTCCCCCAAAGGTGGGGGGAGAGGGCTTCATCTCCCAGCCTAAAGGTGTTTTTTTTTCTCACCCGAAGTCGTCCTTTTTTCAAGACCTTGGCCCTCTATTTATAGGGGAGCCAAAAGGCTAAAACCCCCCGTGGGAGGGGAATGCTGCTGCCTGGGCCAGGGGCTGCGGGGCAGGACAGGGCCAGCGGATGGGCCAGGGCCCGCGGGGCACCCGCTGGGGGTGGCCGCGCGCAGCGCACCCCTGCAGGGGGTGGCCACGTGCAGCGTACCCCCGCTGGGGGTGCCTGGCGGCAGAACCACCCCCCAGGGGGTGGCCCTGCACAGGAACATCCCCGCTGGGGGTGGCCCTGTGCAGGAACACCCCCGCTGGGGGTGTCCTGGCAGCAGAGACCCCCCGCGGGGGGGGGGGGGGGGTGGTTTTTTGCGCAGGTCTGGGGGGTATTTTATGGGTGATTTTTTCTTTGTTAATATTTTTTTTTGTGTCAACAATTGCCAAAATGGGCTGGGAAAATACCGACCAACTCTCCTCATCTTGTCTTGCTGGATTTAGACCCCCCCTCCCTCCACCCCCAAAGGAAAATTCTGCCATTGGCCTATCAGCTTTATCATATTATGCGCCTTGCAAAAGCATGATATGGGAAGGCTTGGAGAACATGATATAGGTTTAACTACTCTGTTTACAAAGCCTTCCTATTGTGTTAGATTTACTTGCATTTCAATTCTATTAACACAGTTTGATTCATCCTTCATCAACTTTTTCTTTTTAGCTTTTAGGGATGACCTTCATAACATTTTACTCAGCAACATATTATAATAATGTATTTAATTTGTATTTGCTTCAGATTTTTCTTATCAGCTGGACTTGGCTTAGGGAACACAGATGCTCCACAGTTTAGGTTGCGGAAGAGTATTAGTAGTGAGACGACATTTTCAGGCACCGAAGATCAGTCACTGCTTTACCAAAAATTGGGTAATTTCCAGGAGTTTAGTCTCTTACATTACCTAATGTCTTTCTTGTTCAGTATGTATATGTCTCTTGTATTAGTGTTTGCAGTGGCCATGCTATGCAAGATCACTGTTATATTTAAGCAACAAGATCTTGTAATTACTTTCAACATCCTAGAAAAAGCCTTTTGATTCCTGGAAATTCTATACCCCTTCAATTCTTTCATGGAAGTATTAACTTAATGTGATTGACTTAGCTCATGATAATATTTGATGGTGTCTTACAAGATGATTTTGTTAGTCACATTATCAGATTTCGAGAAGGTTTCAACTTTCCTGTGATGTTAGACAAAGTTAAAGATCTTGAATTTCTCCAGTAAATGTTTCTAGTTGTGATTAATATGACTGAAACTTGTCAATCCTGATAAAGTTTAGATTCTTTGTTTTCCCCAACAACAACATAAGGATTACTAAATAGGCTCTGGCATGGTGATGATGCTAATATGTTATTTTCAATTATTTAATGCTGGCTATGGCTTGCCTTGATG
>JACBKR010003470.1:0-29152 GCA_014218235.1 Colocasia esculenta
TCCACACAGCGCGCGAAAACCACAACCAAGGCCCAATGACCCCATATTAGCCATGAGCACCACGCCAAAACCAATAAACACATATCCGAACTACCACTAATCCATGATCCGCAAAGATCCGAAAAACGCGCTACGTTACAATAGCACAACACATGGTGCTAACACAAGCACCAGGAGCCACCCAAGGTACAACATAGTGCACCAAGGCTCCAAATGGCACAAAACAAATCACTTGAGCACGAGCACATGGTGCTACCACAAGCACCACAACCAGGCAAGATGCAACACAATTGCACCAACGGCCGAAACAACACGGAATAGGAAGGACTCTCCATAAGAGACCTGCCAAAAGCCACCCACAAGAAACCGCAAGCAAAAAGGGTAGAACAGGCCACACCAGCCATGAACCCTCAAGGCACAAGGACACAAAACATCGAAAAAGAAACAGCTCGGTGCAGTACAAACTGCACCAATGGCCTGAAACGACTCAAGGCCAACAGAAAGGGACTCTCCACCAGAGACCCACAAGAGAAACGCGCGAAAAATAACAGCTTCAAGAGCGCAACAACCATATTGGCTCTTAGAAGCGCGCAAACACAGGGCACCACTCCTACCACCACAGGTGGGGATGGCCACACGCCCAACGGCGACAAGTGCCTCCAAAGCACAGCTGAGGCACAAGAGAAACACGCACCGAACGATGCATGCACAAGCAAGCCAAACAGAAGAACACTGGTGCCGCCTCACACTGAACACAGGGCACGCTGCCCTACATCGTCCAGTCAGGCAACAAGAAACCAGCACAGCAAGAGACTGAACAATAGGTCACACAACCTATCGCACCACAGGGAAAACAATGCGCACGAGGTGAGCAACCAACTCAACCTCAATACAACACAAGGGAAGGGACATTCGCCATAAAGGTCGCCACGGTGCGCGACACGGCATCAAATGCCATGTGGAAGCACCACCACCCAAGCAACACGGGAAGTAGAGGAAACATCAACGCAAGGCTAGCACTCCCACAGGAGGCACAACCAGCGTGTAGCACCCCGAAAATTTTAATTCAGGTAAATGGAAATAATAATTTCCATAATATCGGAGTAATTAAAACATACGTATCATTATCGTATGTGCCAAAACACATCGAAAAAGTCCGTAAAAATTATAAATCAACCCAAAACATTTTTACTAAAGGTTTCACGAAGAAATTTGCGACAAGAAAAATCAGATTAGTCAGTTTAAAGTGTTTTGCGACTTGTTATCGTAAATCACGAACAAGTCGGAAAACCGTTGGCACGGAAATATGACTCAATCAAAAATAAATAAAGTGTTGGAGAGATTTCCAACATTATATATTAATGACCCAATGTCATAATGGGCCAATGGACCACATATGGCCAAAATATTAATAAAGCTAGAAAATGCATGGAAATTCGTAACTCTAAATAGGCTGAAATAGAAAGAGGCAATTTGAGTTGAATTGGGATGCAAATGCATTCTTGGCAACCCAAATTCGTGCCTAACTATGGTGGGAGGTTTCCTAAAGCCTCACACACTTAAAGGGAGGAAGGAATCCTCAAAAATAGGAAACTAACATGTCAAAACCGCAACCTGGCTTTCCTAGTCCCGTAGGACTTAAATACACCCTAAATCTATAAGAACTCACCTTAAACTCTTGGGGAAGGTTTAGAAACAACTTGGGGTCATGAGAAGCAAGTTTGGAGCGCTGGGGAAGTGGAGAACGGCTGGGGAAAACGTGGTCTTCCTCAACCTCGCTCTGCATCAACCCAGAAATCTGCAGAGAGTTATTAGCATTCAAAGGTAGGTGTTCTTGGGCAAGATTAAGAAAACCAACACCATCATGTAGTTCTTCGAGTCTAGGTTCATTTGCACTTGGTTTGACTAGTTTTCATGGAGTATACATTGTGTATTCGTAGTTTTCCCTAAGTCGTGCACAGTTAGGGCTTTTCCCGTTCTTCTTATTATGCACGCGATTTGAGACCGAATTAGACTAAACTTCCTTCATGAAATTTCTTCTATTGTGGTCACGATCATCTTTTATGTTAGACGTTTTCCCAAAAGTCTTTCGTTAGACAGTTATAAGCGTGGTAAGAGAGTCACTGCATGATATTGTTATTTCGGGCTGCACTTAGCTTTATGTTCTGCATGTATTTCTCGGGATTGAGACCGAATTAGATCCAAACCCAACATCAAAGTTCTCCTACTAGTTGACCTCATCATATTTCGTGTTGAACGTCTTGTCTAATGTCATTCATTAGAGAGTTATAAGAGGGGTAAGTAAATCGCTGCATGAGATGTGTTTTTGGGTTACACTTGACTCAAAAGGTTTTTCTGGGAGGGCCTCTAGTGTCGACACTACTGGATCTAGTGTCGACACACTGTCCCAAATTGGCCCAAAAGTGTTCTGGGAAAGCCTCTAGTGTCGACACTACTTGATCTAGTGTCGACACACTATCCCATATTGTCACACAGGTGTTCTGGGAAGGCCTCTAGTGTCGACACTACTTGATCTAGTGTCGACACCACTATCCATATTGGCACAACAAGTTTTCTAGGAAGGTCTCTAGTGTCGACACTACTGGAACTAGTGTCGACACCTGTACAGACCTGTTGACTGGGTTTTCTGGGATCTGTCTCCAGTGTCGACACTACTTGACCAGTTCTTCATTATTTTGCCTTGTGTGTGAAGCATTGTGTCGACACCAGTAATGTAGCACCCTGAAAATTTTAAATACATAAAAATTTGAATAAATGTAAAAAAATAATTTCCATAATACAAGAGTATTTAAACATACGTATCATTAACGTATATGCTAAAACACATCGGAAAATTCTATAAAAAATTATAAATCAACCCTAAACATTGTTACTAAATGTTTCACAAAGAAATTATGCCAAGAAAAATCGGATTATCCAAGTTTAAAGTGTTTCGCGACTTATTATCGTAATTCATGAATAAGTCGACAAATCATTATCACACATACTGGATGAGTCAGAAAATTAAATAAAAATCATATATGGACTTCAAATAATATCCTCTAATGACCCATCAAGAAATTTGGGTCAATAAAAATCATTTGGACTAGGTTTAAGAGTTATTGTGACCGATTATCCAAATTAGGAAACAAGTCGGAAAACCGTTAACACGGAATACGACGCAATCAAAAATTAAATAAAAGTATTGGAGAGACTTCCAACATTATATATTAATGACCCAATATCTTAATGGGGCCAATGGACCACATATGACCCAAAAATCAAATGAAGTAAGAAAATGCATAGAAATTCGTAACTAAATAGGCTGAAATTAGAAAGAGGCAATTTGAGTTGAATTGGGATGCAATCATGCATTCTTGGCAACCCAAATTCGTGCCTAACTATGGTGGGAGGTTTCCTAAAGCCTCATACACTTAAAGGGAGTAAGGAATCCTCAAAAAATAGGAAACTAATATGTCAAACCTGCAACCTAGCTTTCCTAGTTACAATAGGACTCCTAACATCTTGGTTGCTTAAATACTCTTCACCCAAACCCTAAGGACGAGTTTAGAACTTTGTTGGGGACATGTGGAGGAGCTCTTGGTGGCTGAGGAGCTGTGGAACGACCACAAGAAACTCATTTCTTCCCCATTGCGTCTGTTGCGACCTGCACAGACAGTCATCTTGAAGTCGACCAAAGGTAGGGCAAACTAAACCAACCCTTGCAAGGCTTATACCCCTGGAAAGATGGTCAAGTCTATGTTCTAACCCAATTGGAATGCCCAAATTCCATGCAGTATACATGGAGCAGTAAGTGTTCTCCTCCAAGTGGTCTGAACATGGGTTTTTTGGAAAAATGAGACTTCTTCAACCCATAAGGTAGGTTTTTTCTAGGGCCAAACATTAATATATCCTATACCAATGTGTAGAGATCAAGTTAACTTTCGTTTCCCACTGGTTTCATCGAATTCTAATGAGTGTATTTGGAGTTATAAGTGTTTCCCAAGTCACGCACTGTTAGGACTTTTCCTGTTCTTCTTATAATGCACGTGATTTGGTACCGAATTAGACTAAACTTACTTCATAAAAGTTCTTATATTTGTAGTTATGATCATCTTTTATGTTAGACATTTTGTCTAAAAGGCTTTCTTTAGAGAGTTATAAACATGTTAAGAGAGTCACTGCATGATACTGTGATTTCGGGCTGCACTTAGCTTATGTTCTTCATATGTTTCTCGGGATTCAAGACCGAATCAGATCAAACCCCCAACATCAACGTTCTTCTACTAGTTATCCTCGTCATCTTTCGTGTTGAATGTTTTGTCTAAATGTCATTAGTTAGAGAGTTATAAGAAGGTAAGTGAATCGTACATGAGACATGTTTTCGGGTTACACTTGACCCAAAGGTTTTTTCTGGGAAGGCCTCTAGTGTCGACACTACGGATCTAGTGTCGACACACTGTCCCAAACCAGCCCAAATAATGTTCTGGAAGGTCTCTAGTGTCGACACTACCTGATTTAGTGTCGACACACTGTCCCAGATTGGCCCAGAAGGTGTTCTGGGAAGGGTCTCTAGTGTCGACACTACCTGATCTAGTGTCGACACTACTTGAGCTTTTTACCTTGTATTTGAAGCACTGTGTCGACACTACCTGATCCTGTGTCGACACCACTTGATCATTTGCCTGTAATTGAAGCATTGTGTCGCACTACCTAATCTAGTGTCGACACTACTTGACCAGTTTTCCATTATTTTGCTTGTGTTTGAAGCATGGTGTCGACACCAGTAAGGGGTGTGTCGACACTACCTTGCAAAATATTGCAGGTCTTGGGTCAAATCATTACATGATGTCTACTTAACGGCTTAAAAGTGTTTAACCCATTGAAAAATCCTTAATTACATGAATATTATTCTAATTGCTTTCTTAATGGATGATCATACATGAAACCTATGAGTTACTCTTGTTACCATTCTAGCTTGATTTAAATGAAAATTTTATCTTAAAATATTGTAAACCCATATGTAGTTAAATGCATTGTTCATTGCATGCCATCATGTTAAGTGTTTTTCCGAGAGTTTGAGACCGACAGATTGTGAATTGACACGCGTACATCACTACACACTTATACATCTACGGCGTGCACTTCCTTTCTCTTCTTGTTCTCGTGAGCGTGATCTACAATCTACACTAAAGCCATTAATGCAAAGATTGAACTAAACTATAAATCGTACAGATCTACTGCGGAATTTACCTCTTGACCACTGTTCTCATGAAATCATGTTCAATTTAATTATTTACTTCTTCTCATCATCATCGTGAACATGACATTACACATGCTACATTTTGAAACTCTCATTGGGCATTATTAATGACTGTGGGTATCTACATTTAAAAATTTACATGAGATGTTGACAGGGCACGGCGTGTGTCCAAGGGCTCCAGTCTAGCCCCAATGACGGCGTCATAAATATACTGTTAACCATGGGGTATAATGATTACTGGCGTTGCATCTGCGCTGGGATACTTTCTTGCTTGTTGTTTTAGATACATAACCACATACACGTGACCTGTGTGCACTCTTGGTGGATCTTTCCTTGGTGTACATTAGTGTTTACGTGCCTGATTAGTGTTACTTGATCGTGCTTGTGCAATCTTGCTTGCTTGCTTGTTTGCGTGATATGGCCATCCTGCATTTATTGCAACTAGTGATATCTTGCGTTCTTGTAAACTATTGACATCAAGTGAAATCTTACGTGCTTGTACAAAGGGATCTATACTAGTTCTATCTGGTTATATCGTTCCAGATCTTATTCTATCAGGATCACTCTATCTAGCTTATTTCATGTATCCTGTTTTAACGGGTTTTTTTATCGTACATGCACATCATGTCATTCATCATGCTTACCTAGTTCTAAATTGCTAATCACTATATCATTGCCCGCACATTGAGATGTAAATCCTACTGGGCTAGTTTGCTCATCCCCTACTTTTTCCCAATCTAGGTGACTATGACATTCAAGAGGAAGAGCAAGCCGAGGATGGAATGCGTCCGAGTGATGAGCGTCCCAATTATGAGTCTAGTTGTAGTAGTTATTTTGAGAGTTAGAACATGTAGTAGGAAGTGAGGGGTAAATGTACTTTCCTTTTTATTGAGTCTAGTTCTGTTATCCCATAGTCTAAGAGTTGTAACAGTTCCATTTGGAATACAAAATTGAGATTTGAATACAAATCATATTGAGTTCAACATGTGGGCCCTTTATGATGTTGTGTTGATACACATTTAGTGCGTGCTAGCTAGAGGCTTCTGCCGACTGTTCATGTCTCGGGATATCGACTCGAATTCTTCGAACTAATATCCGCTGCGTAATTCTTGGGACGTGACAGTTAAGTGGTATCAAAGCCTAGGAATACCAAATAGGATATGTCTCAGGAATAGGAGATACCTATGGAACCTAGGTTATGGAAATTAAATATAATACCTGGTGAGAATGGTAGAGACTGGGAATATGTTAGAAAGAATAAAACACTCCTACCCATTGACTCTTATAATGTATCTAGAGACATTAATTAGTTTCCATCCTTTTCTCAGGAACCCTCATAACACTCTCACTCAACTGTAATGGCTCGTAATCAGTGGCAAGTTATGCAAGAAACCGTGGCTGGACTGACCCAGGCATTACAAAATGTAGTTCAGGCTGGAAATCAGGCTGGAGCTGCAAGGAATGGAGCCGGTGATCTGCACCGGAATTTTAGGAGTTTAAACCCCCCTCGTTTCTCTGGATCCCCTGACCCAGACGAAGCAGAGAATTGGCAGAAGAAATAGAAAGGATCTTCCAAGTAATGCAATGCACCAATAGGAAAAGTGGTACTGGCCACTTTTCAATTTACCAAGGATGCTGAGCTTGGTGGAGGCCACATCGGCCCATCTGCCTAATATAGCTGAATTGAGTGGGGGCTGATTCCTGAGATATTTCGGGGAAAGTATTTCTCTGAGAGAGTCAAGGAGAAGAAGGCAGCGGAGTTTTCCGCACTAAAACAGAAAGGAATGTCCGTGGCTGAGTATGAGGCTCAGTTCGCGCGTCTTGCTGTGTATGCCCCACTGGTGGGAACGGAAAGATTAAAGGCTAACCATTTCATGGACGGGCTCAGGCCCATGTTCGTCGAGAAGCTCGGACCTCACAACATCCAAACCTATACTGAGATGGTCCAAAGAGCTCAGCTGGTAGATGACACTATGGCTATGGTGGAAGGCATGAGGGGGAAGGACATCTCAAAGCCGACCTTACAAAAAGGGGAGCAGTCGATACAATTGGAACTTTCCCCAATAACACGATAACAACAACAAAAGGCCAACCACTGGGAAGGACTATGGCATGGAGAAAAAGATCAAAGTAGAAGAAACTGACGGTGGAGTATTGTAATTTTGCAACAAGCCTGGGCACCAAGCGGACAAGTGCTGGAAGAAGGCCGGAGCTTGCCTGCGATGTGGGAGTCATGAACATCGTATACCGAACTGTCCCATGCTAAAAGACCAAGCTGGAAGGAACCAGGGGTGGTAAAGCATCAAGGACGTGTGAATGCAATGACGCAAGTGGAGTTTCCGGAAGGAGGTATGATTGTTAAACCCCTAGACTGATCTTATGATGTTATCTTATTGGTACATTTCTAAGTGGGGGAGATCATTAAGGAGAAATTGAAAAGAAATAATCTAGTAGAGATACCATAGTTCATCTGGAGGATTAAGATGGAGTTATAACAACCTGGAAGGGAAAACAGGAGTGGAAGGAACCAAATGAATAGTACGGGTGGCCATAGGTGTAGATTTTGGACTAGCATCCACGATGTTTAAACAAGTTAGAGGAATTAAATCTGAAACCAACTAATGATCATAACTTTCAAAAGCCAATTAATGATCAATGAATTTGGGGACCGAATTCTCTTAAGTGGGGGGGGTGTAGCACCCCGAAAATTTTAAATACATAAAAATTTGAATAAATGGAAATAAATAATTCCATAATACAAGAGTATTTAAACATACGTATCATTAACGTATATGCTAAAACACATCGGAAAATTTCTAAAAAATTATAAATCAACCCTAAACATTATTACTAAATGTTTCACAAGGAAATTTATGCCAGAAAATCAGATTAGCCAAGTTTAAAGTGTTTCGAACTTATTATTGTAATTCATGAATAAGTCGACAAATCATTATCACACGTACTCAGATGAGTCAGAAAATTAAATAAAAATCATATATGGACTTCAAATAATATCCTCTAATGACCCATCAAGAAATTTGGGTCAATAAAAATCATTTGGACTAGGTTTAAGAGTTATTGTGACCGATTATCCAAATTAGGAAACAAGTCGGAAAACCGTTAACACGGAAATACGACGCAATCAAAAATTAAATAAAAGTGTTGGAGAGACTTACAACATTATATATTAATGACCCAATATCTTAATTGGGCCAATGGACCACATATGACCCAAAATCAATGAAGTAAGAAAATGCATAGAAATTCGTAACTCTAAATAGGCTGAAATTAGAAAGAGGCAATTTGAGTTGAATTGGGATGCAATCATGCATTCTGGCAACCCAAATTCGTGCCTAACTATGGTGGGAGGTTTCCTAAAGCCTCACACACTTAAAGGGAGGAAGGATCCTCAAAAAATAGGAAACTAATATGTCAAAACCGCAACCTAACTTTCCTAGTTACAATAGGACTCCTAAACATCTTGGTTGCTTAAATACTCTTCACCCAAACCCTAGGGATGAGTTTAGAACTTCCTGGGGACGTGTGGAGGAGCTCTTGGTGGCTGAGGAGCTGTGGAACGACCACAAGAAACTCATCTTCTTCCCCGTTGCGTCTGCTGCGACCTGCACAGACAGTCATTTTGAAGTCGACCAAAGGTAGGACAAACCTAAACCAAATCTTGCAAGGCTTATACCCCTGGAAGAGGGTCAAGTCTACGTTTAACCCAATTGGAATGCCCAAATTCCATGCAGTATACACGGAGCAGTAAGCGTTCTCCTCCAAGTGGTTTGAACACGGGTTTTCTGGACAAACGAGACTTCTTCAACCCATAAGGTAGGTTTTTTCGAGCCAAAACTTAATATATCCTAAACCAATGTGTAGAGAATCAAGTTAACTTTCATTCCCACTGGTTGCATCGAATTCTAATGAGTGTATTTTGAGTTATAAGAGTTTTCCCAAAGTCGCGCATGTTAAGGCTTTTCCCGTTCTTCTTATAATGCACGTGGTTTGGTACCGAAGTAGACTAAACTTTCTTCATGAAAGTTCTTCTATTTGTAGTTACGATCATCTTTTATGTTGGACATTTTGTCTAAAAGTCTTTCTTTAGAGAGTTATAACATGTGTTAAGAGAGTCGCTGTATGATACTGCGATTTCGGGCTGCACTTAGCTTTATATTCTTCATATGTTCTCGGATTCGAGACCGAATCAGATCAAACCCCCAACATCACGTTCTTCTACTAGTTATCCTCGTCATATTTTGTGTTGAACATTTCATCTAAATGTCATTAATTAGAGAGTTATAAGAAGGGTAAGTGAATCGCTGCATGAGACATGTTTTCTGGTTACACTTGACCCAAATGGTTTTTTTCTGGGAAGGCCTCTAGTGTCGACACTACCTGATCTAGTGTCGACACACTGTCCCAAACCAGCCCAGAAGGTGTTCTGGGAAGGTATCTAGTGTCGACACTACCTGATTTAGTGTCGACACACTGTCCTAGATTGGCCCAGAAGGTGTTCTGGGAAGGGTCTCTAGTGTCGACACTACCTGATCTAGTGTCGACACACTTGATGACCTTTCTGCCTTGTATTTAAAGCACTGTGTCAACACTACCTGATCCTATGTCGACACCACTTGATCATTTTGCCTTGTAATTAAAGCATTGTGTCGACACTACGTGATCTAGTGTCGACACTACTTGACCAGTTTTCCATTATTTTTTGCCTTGTGTTTGAAGCATGGTGTCGACACCAGTAAGGGGTGTGTCGAACTACCTTGCAAAATATTACAGGTCTTGGGTCAAATCATTACATGATGGCTACTTAATGGCTTAAAAGTGTTTAACCCATTGAAATATCCTTAATTACATGAATATTATTCTACTTACTTCTTAATGATATGATCATACATGAAACCTGTGATTAACCCATATGTAGTTAAATGCATTGTTCATTGCATGCCATCATGTTAAGTGTTTTCTGAGAGTTTGAGACCGACGGATTGTGAATTGACACGCGTACATCACTACACACTTATACATCTAGGGCGTGCACTTCCTTTCTCTTCTTGTTCTCGTGAGCGTGATCTACAATCTACACTAAAGCCATTAATGCAATGATTAAACTAAATTATAAATCGTACAGATCTACTTCCGAATTTACCTCTTGACCACTGTTCTCATGAAATCATGTTCAATTTAATTATTTACTTCTTCACATCATCATCGTGAACATGACATTACACATGCTATTTTTGAAACTCTCATTGGCCATTATAATGACTGTGGGTATCTACATTTAAAAATTTACATGAGATGTTGACAGGGCACGGCGTGTGTCCAAGGGCTCCAGTCTAGCCCCACTGACGGCGAGTCATAAATATACTGTTAACCATGGTATAATGATTACTGGCGTTGCATCTGCGTTGGGAGTACTTTCTTTCTTGTTGAATGTTAGATACATAACCACATACACATGACCTGTGTGCACTCTTGTGGATCTTCCTTGGTGTACATTATGTTTACGTGCCTGATTAGTGTTACTTGATCGTGCTTGTGCAATCTTGCTTGCTTGCTTGTTTACGTGATATGGCCATCCTGTATTTATTGCAACTAGTGATATCTTGCGTTCTTGTAAACTATTGACATCAAGTGAAATCTTGTGTGCTTGTACAAAGGGATCTATTGCTAGTTCTATCTGGTTATATCATTCCGGATCTTATTCTATCAAGATCACTCTATCTAGCTTGTTTCATGTATCCTGTTTTAACGGGTTTTTATTCGTACATGCACATCATGTCATTCATCATGCTTACCTAGTTCTAAATTGCTAATCACTTAATTGCACATAGCCCGCACATGAGATGTAATCCTACTGGGCTAGTTTGCTCATCTCCTACTTTTTCCCAATCTAGGTGACTATGACATTCAAGAGGAAGAGCAAGCCGAGGATGGGAATGTGTCCGAGTGATGAGCGTCCCAATTATGAGTCTAGTTGTAGTAGTTATTTTGAGAGTTAGAACATGTAGTAGAAGTGCGGGGTAAATGTACTTTCCTTTTTATTGAGTCTAGTTCTGTTATCCCATATTCTAAGAGTTGTAACAGTTCCATTTGGAATACAATAAGTGTAGATTTGAATACAAATCATATTGAGTTCAATGGGGCCCTATTAAGATGTTGTGTTGATACACATTTAGTGCATGCTAGCTAGAGGCTTATCTGCCGACTGTTCACGTCTCGGGATATCGACTCGAATTCTTCGAACTAATATCCGCTGCATAATTCTCGGGACGTTAAGGGTGTGTCGACACTACCTTTGCAAAATATTACATGTTATGGGTCTGATCATTGCAAGGTGGTTATTATAATGGCTTAAAAGTGATTAATCCATTTAAAAGCTTTAATTATATGAAGTTATTCTAAGTGCTCCTTAAATGTTATGATCCATTCATGCTTCTTATGATTTAATCTTCCTACTGTTCTACCATGTTTAAATGATAATGGTTATTATAAAATCTTGCAAACCATGATTAGTTAAAGTGCGTTTATTCCATGTTGTATGGTAAAGTGTTTTCGCGAGTCTGAGACCGATGGTTTGTGAATTGAGACACGCGTACCACACTACACACTCGCACTGTTAGGCAGCCCTTTCTTGGGAAATTGGAAACTCTCTACCGGTCATTCCGAATCGGTAGACTAGTGACCTTTTCACCAAGGCCTCCGTAGATCTCCTCTGACCATGGATTCCCACATGGCCGACGAGTTGGTTGTACTATTGAATTCCCTGGAGATAGCGTGCACTTCCTTTCTCTTCTTGTTCTCGTGAGTGTGCTTTACAATCTAGACTAAAGCCATTAATGTAAATTGAACTAAAGTATAAATCATACCGTTATGCTGCCGAATTTATCGCTTGACCATTGTTATCAATTGAAAATCATGTTCAATTACTTATTACTTGTTCCATCATCATCATGAACATGACATTACACATGCTTACTTATTGAAACTCTCATTGGCCATTATTAATGACTGTGGGTATCTACATTTAAAAATTTACATGAGATGCTGACAGGGCACGGCGTGTGTCCAAGGGCTCCAATCTAGCCCCAATGACGCGAGTCATAAATATACTGTTAACCATGGGGTATAATGATTATTGGCGTTGCATCTGCGCTGGGAGTCTTGCTTGCTTGTTGGATGATAGATACAACAACCACATACACGTGTCCTAGTGTACATTCTTGATGGATCTTTTCTTGGTGTACATTAGTGTCTACGTGCCGGATTAGCGTTACTTGGTTGTGCTCGTACATTCTTGCTTGCTTGCTTGCGTGATATGGCCATCCTGCATTTAATGCAATTAGTGATATCTTGCGTTCTTGACATTAAGTGAAATCTTGCATGCTTGTACAAAGTGATCTATTGCTAGTTCTATCTTGCCCTCTTGTTCAAAAATCTTGTTCTATCTTGTTCACTCCATCTAGCTTGTCTCACGTACCATGTTTTTAACGAGTTTTATTCGCACGTGCATATCATAACATTCATCGCGCTTACCTAGTTCTAAAATGTTAATCACTTATATCATTGCCCGCACATTGAGATATAAATCCTACTGGGCTAGTTTGCTCATTCCCTACTTTTACCCAATCTAGGTGACTATGAAGATCAAGAGGAAGAGCAAGTCGAGGATGGAATGCGTCCAAGTGATGAGCGTTCTAATCATGAGTCTATCTATAGTTAGTTTATTTTGAGTGTTAGAACAATGAAGTAGGAAGTGAGGTATTGTATACTTTACTTTTATTGAGTCTTAGTCCTGTACTAGTTTCCATTTTGAATACAATTGAATACAATTTTTATTAAGTTCAACAGTTGGGCCCTTATGATATTGTGTTGATATACATTTAGTGTGTGCTAGCTAGAGGCTTATTTGTCGACTGTTCACATCTCGGATATCGAATCGAATCATTCGAACTAATATCCGCTGCATATTCTCGGACGACAGTTTAAGTGGTATCAGAGCCTAGGAATACCAAATAGGATATGTCTCAGGAATAGGAGATACCTATGGAACCTAGGTCATTAAAATGAAATATACAGCTCCCGGTGAGAATGGGTAGAGACTGGGAATATGTTAGAAAGAATTAAACACTCCTACCCATTAACTCTCATAATGTATCTGGAGACATTAATTGGTTTCCATCCTTTTCTCAGGAACCCTCAAAACACTCTCACACAACTGCAATGGCTCGCAACCAGTGGCAAGCTATGCAACACTGTGGCTGGACTTACGCAGGCCCTGCAAAATGTAGTTCAGGCTGGAAATCAGGCTGCAGCTGCAAGGAACGGAGCCGGTGATCTGCACCGGAATTTTAGGAGTTTGAACCCTCCTCGTTTCTTTGGATCCCCTGACCCAGATGAGGCAGAAAATTGCAAGAGGAGATAGAAAGGATTTTCCAAGTAATGCAATGCACCATAGAGAGAAAGTGGTACTGGCCACTTTCCAATTTACTAAAGATGCTCGAGCATGGTGGAAGGCCACCTCGGCCCACCTGCCAAATGTAGCGGAACTAGAGTGGGCCGGATTCCTGGAGATATTCTGAGGAAAGTATTTCTCTAAGAGAGTCAAGTAGAAGAAGGCAGCGGAGTTTGCCGCATTAAAACAGAAAGGAATGACCGTGGCTGAGTATGAGGCTCAGTTCGCGTGTCTTGCTATGTACGCCCCACACCTGGTGGGAACTGAAAGGCTGAAGGCTAACCATTTCATGGATGGGCTCAGGCCCATGTTCATTGAAAGGCACGGACCACACAATATTCAAACTTACACTGAGATGGTCCAAAGAGCTCAGCTGGTAGAAGACACCATGGCCAAAGTGGAGGGCATGAGGGGTAAGGACAACTCCAAGCCGGTCTTCGTCAAGAAGGGAGCACCTAATATTGCCCCAACCTTTCGTACAACAACGTCAACAACAACAACAAGAGGCCAAATGCCAGAAGTGATGCTGCGGGAGGCAAAAGAGTTAAAATGAAGGTAGGCAGTTGGCTGAGAACTGTAAATTCTGTGATAAACCAGACACCGAGCTGAGGAATGCTGGAAGAAGCTCGGGGCATGCTTGCAGTGTGGGTCGTGACCACCATATTCCTGACTGTCCAATGATGAAGGACCGACCAAGGTAGAGCTCAGAATGCACCACGGCGTCAGGGATGCCTTAATGTTGTCATAGAACCGACCTACCCGAGGAAGGGGGTATGGTGGAAGGTACCATTTCCATACACTCTCAACCTACATTTGTGCTTATTGATACTGGAGCTGCTTATTCATTTATTTCCACCACATTTGCTGCAACTCTACCTGTCAAACCTGTACCCTTGAAATCCAAGATCACTGTAGCCTCTCCACTAGGCTCAGAATCTGAACTCACTCACTACTTCCCGAAATGTGAAACTATAATTGGAGGACACAATCTCCCTGCCGACCTTATCTGTTTAGACATGAAGGGTTATGATGCCATTTTGGTTGTCGATTGGCTAATTGAATATGATGCTGATGTAAACTGTCGCCATAGGAGGGTCACTTTTAAAAGACCAAACCTTCCAACTCTATCACTACTTGGCACCGTTATCACAAACACCTATCTTGATATCCTCCTTAAAGGCTTCTAAGCTGATCAACCAGGGTTGTGATGCTTTCCTAGTTTCCGTTTTGGCAACTGAAAAGAAGAAACGACCCTAGAAGACATTCCAATAGCCAGAGACTATCCTGATGTATTTCCAGAGGAATTACCTGGTATACCACCCGAGCGGGAGGTAAACTTCACCATTGAGTTACTCCCTGGGGCAGCCCCTGTTTCAAAGGCTCCGTACCGCATGTCCCCTGTGGAATTGCAGGAGTTGAAGAGACAATCCAAGAATTGCTAGATCAGGGTTTTATCAGGCCTAGCACATCCCCGTGGGGAGCGCCAGTACTATTTGTCAGAAAAGGACGGGACAATGAGGCTATGCATTGATTACCGTCAGTTAACCAGTTGACAATAAAGAATAAGTATCCACTGCCCCGCATCGACGAGCTATTTGACCAGATCTCCGTGCACAATATTTCTCTAAGATAGACCTAAGATCAGGCTACCATCAACTAAGAATAAAGGAGGAGGATATTCACAAGTCTGCATTCCGGAGTAGATATGGTCACTATGAGTTCGTGGTCATGCCGTTTTTTAAAAATGCCCCAGAGCTTTCATGCAACTTATGAACAATATCTATAGGCCATACTTGGACCAGTTTTAGTGGTGTTCATTGATGACATCCTTATTTACTCCAAATCCAAAGAAGAACATGAAGAACACTTGAAGGTTGCTCTGCAAGTGCTCAGAGATAATCAACTCTATGCTAAACTTAGTAAGTGTGAATTCTGGATGGAGGAAGTGTCTTTCCTTGGTCACATCATATCCAAGGAGGGAATCTCGGTGGATCCATCTAAGGTGGAGGCGGTAAAGAACTGGGGAAGGCCGACAACTGTGTCGGAGATTAGGAGCTTTCTGGTTTAGCCGGTTATTATCGTCGCTTCATTAAAGATTTCTCAAAGATAGTTGTACCATTGACCAGGCTTACCAGGAAGGAGAATCCATTTGCATGGACTGATGAATGTGAAGAAAGTTTCAGGGCATTGAAAGAGCACCTTACCTCAGCACCCGTACTGACCCTGCCAGTCGCTGGGGTAGTTTTGAAGTATACACCGATGCATCCGGGATCGGCCTTGGTTGTGTGCTGATGCAAAATGGGAAAGTTATATGCTATGCGTCTAGAAAACTGAAGAAGCACGAGGACAATTATCCTGTACATGACCTGGAGCTAGCTGCTGTAGTCGTCGCCTTGAAGATATGGCATCATTATCTATATGGTGAGAAATTCATTGTGTTTTCTGACCATAAAAGCTTGAAGTATTTGTTTTCTCAGCAGGACTTGAATATGAGACAGCGGAGGTGGTTGGAGTATCTCAAAGACTTCGACTTCACGATCCAATACCATCCAGGAAAAGCAAATGCTGTGGCGGATGCTCTAAGTAGAAAGCCAATGATCACATTGTCAAGTTAATGGTGGACGAATGGAAGTTATTAGAGGACTTCGCCAAGTTAAATATTGATGTTACATCAAAGAGAAGGGATGCCTTGTTTCTAGTGTTAGAGCACAACCTACACTATTGGAGGACATCACAACACTCCAAGATAATGACCGTGTACTTGTGGAGATTAAGGCTAATCTAGACCAGAGGCTGGATTTCTCATAACTGAAGATGGAAGACTATTGTTCCGGGATCGAGTCTGTGTACCCACCATGCGGAGACAAAGAAAATGATCATGGATGAGGCTCACAAGACCAGGTATATACATTCATCCTGGAACCACCAAAATGTATCAAGATTTGAAAAGAAGCTTTTGGTGGCCTAATATGAAGAGAGAGGTGGCGGAATATGTCACCCGATGTTTAACATGTCAAAGGGTCAAGGCGGAACACTTGCGACCCGCAGTAAACTCAAACCCCTAGAAATCCTGGCATGGAAATGGGAAGGTATAGGGATAGACTTTATTTTCGGACTACCCAAATCTAGGGGTGGATTCGATGGTATCTGGGTTATAGTCGACCGCTTAACTAAGTCAGCTCACTTCTTGCCAGTGAAGAATAAGTGGTCAATGATGTTCTGGCTGCAATGTATGTGAAGGAAATAGTCAGATTACATGGAGTACCGGTGTTTATCGTGTCTGATAGAGACCCTAGGTTTACATCCCACTTTTGGAAAGGACTGCATTACTCTTTGGGATCTAAACTAAACTTTAGCACGGCTTTCCATCCATAGACAGATGGTCAGACGGAGAGAACCAACCAGGTCATTGAAGATATGCTTAGAGAATGTGTCCTAGATTTTGGAGGTAGCTGGCACGAACATATCTCTGGTGGAGTTCGCTTACAATAATAGCTATCAAGCTAGCATTCAAATGGCACCACTTGAAGCACTCTATGGCAGGAGTTGCCGATCTCCAATATGCTGGTATGAAGTTGGCAAAAGACAAATGCTGGGACCCGAGATGATAAGGGAAACCACAGAGAAGGTAAAGCTTATTAAAGAAAGAATGGCAGTGGCGCAGCAAAGAACAAGGCATATGCAGATAACAGAAGGAGAGACCTGGAGTTTCAGGTGGGTGAACATGTATTCTTAAGGTGTCTCCAGGCCGTGGGATCAGGCATTTTGGCATTAAAGGCAAGTTGTCACCAAGGTTTGTCGGGCCTTTCGAAATCCTTGAAAGAGTCGGCGAGATGGCAATCGTCTCGCTTTACCACCACAAATGGACGAATATACAATGTGTTCCACATATCCATGTTGAAAAAGTATGTACGAGATCCATGTCATGTCATAGAATACGAGCTTCTGGAGTTCAACAAAGACGGAACATATCAAGAGAAGCCAATTAAGATCGTGGACCGGGAACTGCGCCAACTAAGGAACAAGGTTTTCCACTAGTAAGGGTTAGATGGAATCAACGCATGGATGATGACGACACGTGGAAACCGAGGAAGCAATGCACAAAAGATACTCGGAGTTATTCACAAGTAAGTACCCTCACTTGTACCATAATTTTCTATACATGAATTTGGGGACCAATTCTCTTAAGTGGGGGAGGGTGTAGCACCCCGAAAATTTTAATTCAAGGTAAATGGAAATAAATATTTCCATAATATCGGAGTAATTAAAACATACGTATCATTATCGTATGTGCCAAAACACATCGGAAAAGACCGTAAAAATTATAAATCAACCCCACAAATTTTTACTAAAGGTTTCACAAAGAAATTTGTGCCAAGAAAAATCAGATTAGTTAGTCTAAGTATTTTGCGACTTGTTATCGTAATCACGAACAAGTCGGAAACCGTTGGCACGGAAATACGACTAAATCAAAAATTAATAAAAGTGTTGGAGATATTTCAACATTATATATTAATGACCCAATGTCATAATTGGTCAATGGACCACATATGGCCCAAAAATCAAATAAAGCTAGAAAATGCATGGAAATTCGTAACTCTAAATAGGCTAAAATTAGAAAGAGGCAATATGAGTTAAATTGGGATGCATCATGCATTCTTGCAACCCAAATTCATGCCTAACTATGGTGGGAGGTTTCCTAAAGCTCACACACTTAAAGGGATGAAGGAATCCTCAAAAATAGGAAACTAACATGTCAAAACCGCAACTGGCTTTCCTAGTCCCGTTAGGACTTATAACTACACCTTAAATCTATAAGAACTCATCCTTAACTCTTGGGGAAGGCTTAGCAACATGTTGGGGTTCGTGAGAAGCAAGTTTGGAGTGCTGGGGAAGTGGAGAACGCTGGGGAAAACGTGGTTTTCCTCAACCTCGCTCTGCATCAACCCAGTAATCTGCAGAGAGTTATTAACATTCAAAGGTAGGTGTTCTCAAGCAAAGATTAAAGAAAACTAACACCATCATGTATTTCTTCGAGTCTAGGTTCATTTGCACTTGGTTTGACTAGTTTTCATGTAGTACATTGTGTATTCGTAGTTTTCCCTAAGTCGCGCACAGTTAGGGCTTTTCCCATTCTTCTTATTATGCACATGATTGAGACCTAATTAGACTAAACTTCTTCAAAAAGTTCTTGCACTTGTAGTCACGATCATCTTTTATGTTGGACTTTTGTCCAAAAGTCATTCGTTAGAGAGTTATAAGCATGGCAAGAGAGTCACTGCATGATACTGCGATTCGGGCTGCACTTAGCTTATGTTCTGCATGTTTTTCTCGAGATTTGAGACCGAATTATTCCACCCCCAACATCAAAGTTCTCCTACTAGTTGTGCTCATCATATTTCATGTTGAATGTCTGTCTAAATGTCTTTCGTTAGAGAGTTATAAGAGGGGCAAGTAAATCGCTGCATGAGACATGTTTTCGGGTTACACTTGACCCAAAGGTTTTTCTGGGAGGGCTCTAGTGTCGACACTACTGGATCTAGTGTCGACACACTGTCCCAAATTGGCCCAAAAGGTGTTCTTGGAAGGCCTCTAGTGTCGACACTACTTGATCTATTGTCGACACACTGTCCCATATTGTCACAACAGGTGTTCTGGAAGGCCTCTAGTGTCGACACTACTTGATCTAGTGTCAACACACTGTCCCATATTAGCACAATAGGTTTTCTGGGAAGGTCTCTAGTGTCGACACTACTGGAACTAGTGTCGACACCCTGTACAGACCTTTTGACCTGGGTTTTCTGGGAGCTGTCTCTAGTGTCGACACTACTTGATCTAGTGTCCGACACTACTTGACCAGTTCTTCATTATTTTGCCTTGTGTGTGAAGCTTGTGTCGACACCAGTAAGGGGTGTGTCGACACTACCTTTGCAAAATATTACATGTTATGGGTCTGATCATTGCATGGTGGTTATTATAATGGCTTAAAAGTGATTAATCCATTTAAAAGCTTTAATTATATGAATGTTATTCTAAGTGCTCCTTAAATGTTATGATCCATTCATGCTTCTTATGATTTATCTTCCTACTGTTCTACCATGTTTAAATGATAACGGTTATATAAAATCTTGCAAACCATGATTAGTTAAAGTGCATAGTTTATTCCATGTTGTATGGTAAAGTGTTTTCCGTGATTTCTGAGACCGATGGTTTGTGAATTGAGACACGCGTACCGCACTACACACTCGCACTGTTAGGCAGCCCTTTCTTGGGAAATTGGAAACTCTCTACCGGTCGTTCCGAATCGGTAGACTAGCGACCTTTTCACCAAGGCCTCCATAAATCTCCTCTGACCATGGATTCCCACATGGCCGACAAGTTGGTTGTACCATTGAAGTTCCCTGGAGATAGCATGTGCACTTCCTTTCTCTTCTTGTTCTCGTGAGTGTGCTTTACAATCTAGACTAAAGCCATTAATGTAAAGATTGAACTAAAGTATAAATCGTACCGTTATGCTGCCGATTTATCGCTTGACCATTCTTATCAATGAAAATCATGTTCAATTACTTATTACTTGTTCCCATCATCATCATGAACATGACATTATATGGCTTACTTATTGAACTCTCATTGGCCATTATTAATGACTGTGGGTATCTACATTTAAAAATTTACATGAGATGCTGATAGGGCACGCGTGTGTCCAATGGCTCCAATCTAGCCCCAATGACGGCGAGTCATAAATATACTATTACCATGGGGTATAATGATTACTGGCGTTGCATCTGCGCTAGGAGTCTTGCTTGCTTGTTGATGATAGATACAACAACCACATACACGTGTCCTGGTGTACATTCTTGATGGATCTTTTCTTGGTGTACATTAGTGTCTACATCCGGATTAGTGTTACTTGGTCGTGCTCGTACATTCTTTCTTGCTTGCTTGCGTGATATGGCCATCCTGCATTTAATGCAATTAGTGATATCTTGCGTTCTTGACATTAAGTGAAATCTTGCATGCTTGTACAAAGTGATCTATTCTAGTCCTATCTTGCCCTCTTGTTCAAAAATCTGTTCTATCTTGTTCACTCCATCTAGCTTGTCTCACGTACCATGTTTTTAACGAGTTTTATTCGCACGTGCATATCATAACATCATCGCGCTTACCTAGTTCTAAAATGTTAATCACTTATATCATTGCCCGCACATTGAGATATAAATCCTACTGGGCTCTTTTGCTCATCCCTACTTTTACCCAATCTAGGTGACTATGAAGATCAAGAGGAAGAGCAAGTCGAGGATGGGAATGCGTCCGAGTGATGAGCGTTCTAATCATGAGTCTATCTATAGTTAGTTGATTTTGAGTGTTAGAACAATGAAGTAGGAAGTGAGGTATTGTGTACTTTTGCTTTTATTGAGTCTTAGTCCTGTACTAGTTTCCATTTTGAATACAATTGAATATAATTTTTATTGATTCAACAGTTGGGCCCTATTATGATGTTGTGTTGATATACATTTAGTGTGTGCTAGCTAGAGGCTTATTTTCCGACTGTTCACGTCTCGGAATATCGAATCGAATCATTCGAACTAATATCCGCTGCGTAATTCTCGGGACGTGACAAGCCGAACCCCCACGACGCTCGCCAAACAACCGTCAGCAAGAGTGTGTCAGCACAGAAATGCAAGCAACAAAAACTAAACCACAGGGACCCACAAGTGGTCCCGCCGGCACAACCAAGAAACTTGGAAGCGAACAACACGGCGAAACTGGCCATTCACAGGGCCACACACAGGGCCAAGGTCCACCACCTTGACCAAAAGCAGACGAGCAGACTGCACGCAACAGTCCAACCGAAGGGAAGATGACTCCACCAGAAGGTCACAACAATGCGCACCTTGGCGACACAACACCACCGCAGAGCATCATCACCCCGAGCAACCAACGGAAAGCAAGGGAGGAGAACTCTCACAACGAGTCTCTTCCACACGCAAGGGGAAACCACTAAGTGAGATCGGCACTTCCACAAAAGCACAATCATCCAGACACCCACGGCACTCACTAGACTACCATCTGGCAGAGCACGCAGGGTGCATGAAACGAAGCAAACCTCTCAACCAGGGGAACACACAAAGTCCAACCAGCACAGCCGAGAAAACCCAAAATACGATTAGGAAGACAACCTGGCCAGCACCACGGCCAGACACACGGTCAAGGAACCACACCTTGACCGACATCGCCTAAGCAGACTGTAACACGGACATTCCCACCGACAACACCTACAGCTCATCTCTATAGAGAGAGAGAGCAGCGACGGCCAAAACAAACACAGAGTAGCTGGGAGGACCTCTGATAACTACAAAAATTTTAGCGTTAAATTTCATACATGTAGTTGAGTTTAGACATCCGTTGTTTATAAATAATGTACATTTTGAGTTTAATTTTCATTTCATCCTTAAATAGGTTTTTGAGCATATTAGTTTTGGTAGAACACATAGTTAGTTTTTAATTTTTTTAAAATTAATTAAATTTAAAATTTTAAAAATTAAAATCTAAAATAAAATTGTAAAAATAAAAAAAATTAATTTTAATTAAAATTTAAATTAAAATAAAATTATTAATTAATTAAATAAGTTTAATTTAAATTAATTATTAAAATTTCAGATTCAAAATAAAAAATTGGTGCCATTGTGGGAATTTTTTAATTTAAAATTTAATTTAATATTTAAAATTTTAAACAAATTAAATTTGAAATTAAAAAATTCCTCGACAATGGTGCCATGAAATTTTTTTAAATTTATTTAAATTAATTTAATAAAATAAATTTTAATAATTTAATTAACCCAAGGCGCCAAGAGCTGTTCTGGGAAAACATTACAGAACACAGCCCAAACAAACGGTCAAAATACACGGCCAACAGAGAGAACACAGCACCCAGCGGAAGCAACACAACTGGTTCTGGGAGAACCTCCACCAGAACCACCAAGGCGTCGTTCTGGAAAACCCACCAGAACGCACTAGCCAACACAACAACTGCATACCTCAACCCTGAGGTAGCGCAACAACCGGCAGAAACAAGCCCAGAGCAGTCCTGGGAGCAACCCTCACCAGGACAACAACCAACGGTTCTGGAAAACAACACCAGAACCCAAGCAGCCCAGCGATGCACCTCAAACAGAGAGCAATGCAACAGCACCAACCAGACAACAGAGACCTCAAACCAAAGAGGTAACACAGCGGAAGACTTTAACGAGCACAGAAACAGTCCCAGAGGGAAAGGAACCCTCACTAGGACAACAACAAACAGTTTGAGAAAACACCACCAGAAAACAGCAGCCAAGCGATGCACCTCAACCCAGAGGGCAATGCCACAACAACAAAAAACGAGCACAACACGGTTCTGGGGAAAACCTCACCTCCACCAGAACCAACAGAAGAAACTCCGGGAACACCTCGCCAGAGTTCACAAATAGCTAGCACAAGCGGCAACAACCACAGACAGGTGTCACAGCACTCAACCAGTGGGCAACACGGCACACAAGCATCTGCTTAGCTCGAGCAAAGATGCCAACTGAGCAGAGCACAGCGCCCAACGGCGCACAGGCACACAAGGACAAACACACATCCAACAAGGACACACCCTAACAACAAGGGGACATCCAACAAGGACACACCCAAAACAAGGGGACATCCACAAGGAGACGCCCCAACAACGAGGGGACATTCAACAAGGCAACTACCTTCTACCGGATCCACAGGCAATAGCCCTGCACGACGATGAAAGCCACACCACATGCAGGCTCTTTCAGCCTTCGCGACACACCCACACGGACGCACAGGCCGAGGACGAACCCAACCGCAGCACGAGCGAAAAACCACCACGTGCAGCACGCGCACCCAGCAGCAGCAGCAAACACTCTCTTGCAGCTCACACTCGGACCCTGCTGGAAAGCTAGCCGCCTACAACAAAGAACCAAATGCTCACCTAATAGCAATATACACAGGGCTAGCAGCGTACTAGTACCTTTCTTGGGACAGCCATAGTTATCAACTCATTACAAATCTCATTGGACCCCTGAGCTCTGATACAACTGTAATGACCCGACCTCCCGGACCCAGGGACCCCGAAGGTCGCGCAGCCACCACGAATCCGAAGACCCGAAAGGGTTAGAATTTAGTCCAGTGAGATAAGTAATGAATTCAAAAACTATAACAAGAAAGTTCGTACATTAATAAAGAAATTATGTACAACATGTCCCAAATAAAAGTACAGGTACAGAAAGAGAAAGGTGCAGTCCTTAAGGGGCATACCCCAAGGACTTGCAAAAAGGCCACTCTCAACTCACGGTACAAGCGCTCACGCTCACAACTCACACTACTGGCAACGCACGGTGTACAAACGCCACCACGACCATCCAGCAATGAACTCCTATGACACCGAGTCCCTACCTGAAGAGAGTAGGTGGGTGAGCCTCGCGAACAAGGCTCAGTAGGGATAACCAGTCCCTTACCAACCAGAGCATCAGGAACTCCAACAAAAGCGGAAGCAAACTACTCTACAAGTAGTAAAGCGAGAAACACTATGCAGAGTACTACAAAGCAGCGGAATAGAGTAATGCCACGACCCAAACCATGGTCAGGCCCAACACGACTCCCGTAGAACCAGTTGAGTCAAACACAATGTGGGAAAGCAACCCTCAGCACACACCCGCCAAGACAAAGAAGCTCACGAACATCAGAGCAACCACGTGAGACCAGAGTCTCACGACACAAGCACCAACATCCCGGACCTCCACGAGGTCGAGAAGGAACAACCAGGTGTCACCATGAGGACACCGAGTAAGCACGTGAGAAGCATCGTCTCACCATAGGCACGGCACTCAGACATCCACAAGATCGAGGGCCCACAAGCAAAACACATCTGCACCTCAGACACTCCACGAGGTCAGGGAACTACACACTCCAGTGCCACCATGGACGGCACCAAGGAATGGGTTACCGAAACAGCAGTCAGGTGTTTGCACAAGGCACCCCGAGAGAACCCACAGAGCGGAAACCACTAAACACGGCCCAAAAGGCCAACCAACCAACCCATGGCACTAGATACGGCTAGGCTACAACACCGTGCAGGCTTGGGCGACGAGACTCACTTATAAACAACATGAGAAACTTCGTCACAGTAAGTGCAACCAAGCACCACCACAGGCAGCTAAGAGAGGGACACAAAGTCCCCCCTCTTGCTCGCCAGCGCTGACTCCTGCCTACGACCTCCCTAGGTAGAGTGAGGCTAGCGAGTCACAGCAAAGAACAACTACAAACTACCGCAGCCTGGCAGAGCTACGGCCCCACATCTACCCTCCCTACGTGGCTCCGGAACTGCCGTAGAGCGAGGTAGTGAGAAGGACTAGCTGGTCCGCACTGAAAGAGCGCCACAACAACCTTGGCGACATAGACACAACTAAAGGAGCTCCACAAGCGACTCTACGCCACTGTCCCCACCATTTCCCCTCTACTACAAGTCCGCCACACTAGGCTATCAACTCGAGCACGCTCGTAGCCCGGAGAACTCCCTCAACAGGCTCCTGAGGATGGGGGTCCTAGGTACGGTAAAAACCTATCTCACGGAGAAGCCCTCAAGAGCCGAGCACCGGGCGAAAGAGAAACTGGCGGGGCAACCACCACCGACACCGGCATAGCTAGCTTGTAACCAAGACAAGCCCAGCAGGTATAGGCACGCACGACACCCCTTCCGAAAACCCCCAGAAGAGCTGTCGGCCAACGCCGGCACACATGGCACGGCCTGAGAAACCGAACACCACCAGACAGAATAGAAATCATCGCTCTTCTAATAATCGATTGACAGTCAGACAATCGATTATTAGACAGACATGAGCCTATTAGCACCAGCGCTAGGACACGGCCACGAAGGTGTCACCTTCGGTCACTGAACGCAGGGAGGCAACCTGCCGCATTCCCACCAGAAGGTCCTAAGGGCACACCTGCCCGTGGCACACGCTGACACGCTAACCAAGTCCACGGAAACACTCGAGGCAAGCTAGGTGCTGTCGCGCCCTCCTAGCCCGTCGCGATACCATTGCGACGGGAAGGGCAACCGCGACAAGACCAAGTCACGATGGGGTAGTTCTTGTCGCGACAGGGAACCGCGTCACGACACGATCCTTATCACGAAGGCCATCTACGCCGCGATAAGGTCACACCCGATCTGGGCAATGCCTCCTCTGATGTCGCAACGCGCACTGCGGTCGCGACATCAGTCGGGAGGCGGACCGCAGGGACGCTACATCCCAAGGTCACCCACACACTATAATCATGAACACAATGGGGAGGGGAGCTTGGGGAAAGCTGTAAAAGCATGCATTCACACATGAGGGCTCCCAATCGCCCGAAATGGAAAGAGTACGAGAAATTCATACTGAAATGACGAACTGAACCCCCAAAAGGGGTCTTCACGACATCTCGAACGCCTCCTCCTCGATCCTCACCGCTCCGCCGCTCCACACGAACCGCCGGCGCCACCACCAAGCCCGATCCGCTGGAGAAGGACGAGGGGGGGAAACCTCTCCACCTCAGAGAGGAAGAAAAGGAGAAAGGAGAAAAAGGGGAAGCTGGCCAAGGCTTTTAGCCTCTGGCCCCCAAAGATGTGTCGGGGTAGGGCGTCGCATTAACAAACTTAACGCAATGGTCGTCCACACCTGACCAGAACGCACCTCGGGGACACCGTGACAAACAGACAGATCGCTCTGCCATGCCTGCCACTTTGACAGGCGTCAGATGACCAAAAAGCGGAAAGCAGTCGCGACCCGTTGACTGGGTGCGACAAGAATGCGACGCAAAAAGCGGTCGCAACAGAGATGACTGTCGCGATGGGCACCTCTGTCGCGACACTAACGCGTCGCCCAGCCCGAACGCGTTAGTGGCCAGTCATCCAAACACACAACGGGGAAACTGGAAAGCCCGAGATGTACATACCACTACAAGAACCACTGTGTGAGACTCTCACACAATTGCTGATTCACAGCTTCTTCACATCGGCTGACTCACAGCTTGAGCAATATGTTGATTCACAGCTTCAAATCCTATGATCCAATCACAACACGCGAAGGATCAACTCAATCTACTTCACAAAGAAGCATGCAACACAAGTTTGTAGTATTCAGAAGAAATTTAAAAATAAATTAATAGATAGATGCAGGAGGTGTTCAGAAGTAATCAAACTCTCAGCTCAGGAGCCCAATCTGGATTGAGAAATTCCTTAGCTACAATTCTGACTCCTCCTCAGACGAATTCCTCTTCTAATTGCAGTGCAAGGATCACACGCATCAGAGTTGAAGAAGTGTTCTGATCCTCTGTTCTGAAAGTTCAGCAGCAATTCTTCAACTCTGATGTGTACCCAAAGTCCCAATGAATAGACTTGGGATCACGTGCCCAATTCTTATGCGCTGGTGGCTGCTCTGTTGAAAGATTCTAAGTATTGCAGTGTCGACACATCCAAGATGTAGTGTCAACACACATATACATTTAAGTACTGCAAGATGCCCAGAACACTAAGCTGTAGTGTTGACCTGACCATTTCATAGTGTCAACCTGCTCTTTCTTCTTAATCATCCTGTTAGTTAGATAGAGTTGACCTTACTTAGAAGGAGCATCGACCTCTTCCTTACTTCTCTTCACAAAACACTTTGAGACCTGAATAGTGTCGCCTTATTCACGCTTGGTGTCAACCTTATCTGCTTGCTTCTTTCTATTGCAGCACAGGAAGGCCACTAGAGTTGACCTGCTCTCTAAGTAGTGTCAACCTGATCTGATCACTTCTTCTCAGGCAACCCAAAAGTACCACTAGTGTCTACCTATGTTTCAGGTATTGTCGACCTAATCTGATTGTTTCTTCTCAGCACAAACCAGAAAAACCATTAGTTTCGACCTGATCCTCGAATAGTGTCGACCTTATAGATGTTATCGAATTTTTCACTTGATGCAGATAAGTTGTTCCTGTGAAACAAATGACGTGTGTCAAATATCTGTGGCTTTTTACTTAATTTATGACATCATCAAAACCAGGGACACAACACAATCTACCCCTCTTATATAAGTGACGTCCTCATCGCTGTTCACATATAGCACATAGTCAAATCCCAGGTAGTCAAGATTCTAAAGGTGGCCCCTACAGGCTAAAGAGGTGGCTCCCACTACGTAGCACTTTGCGCCATTATGATCTCAAGAGATGGTTCCCATAGAGTAGCACTTTGTCATGTGTGGCACTTAGTTCCTGCACTTCTGACTGGGTAAGGCTCTGATACCATCTATGTAACACCCCGCTTAGACTTGGTCTAGTTATACCAACTAACATCGGGTCCAAGAGGCATGCTACATGGGGAAACGTACCCCAACTAATATCAAATGTAGGTTGAGTCATACATAAAGTAAATAGGTAATAATTTAGCGGGAAATAAAGGACTATTCGATCAACTTAATGTACAAATGGCATAATCTATAGAAAATGTCCACAAAGGTCAAATAATTTTAATATAAACTTTTTAAACATAACAACTCCTCACATACAAGAGTCTCTCAACACACAAATCTTGTCCTTACGTTCTGAATCCAATCCCGCTACTAGAGCATCGAGGTCCTCAGCTCCACCTAAAATGTTTAGCAAGTATGAGTCTACAACAAAGACTCAGCAAGCAACCAAAAAAAAAAAGGACTTCCAACCTAGCCTATACAATATTTTGAAAACATGTTAATACATATTGATTTCAACAATCATACTACTTGTAAAGTAACCTTTGCTATACATATTTCTAAACAATTATCATACACAATGCTATTTCTATAAGACATGAGCTAAAGGCATTGTGCTAACAACATAATGTTTATCCTTACAAAAAGGTTTCATATCTGATCATGATGAAATAACTTCACAATTTAACATGTTGTACATAGTTAACATGGTTTCAAGAGTTTACATAACTAAGCATGATCACTAAACATTTGGTATAGTAGAAACACAATGAGGATAACAACTGAATCAATTGTTAGCTGAAAATAAACATATCAGATGACGAATACACATATATAGAATGTCGAGACACAACTCTAACCATCCAATAGAAGTCATATAAACATATACTCATAACCTAGGTAGACAGTGATAGAGTCTAGGTTATTGTGTAGAACCGAGGGAAGTCCTCCCCACCATAACTAGTGGTATTTGTCTACCTTCAGGATTTCTTCCTGTCCCCATAGAAACATATATGATAGATTGAACACTTCCATAGGGGCTTTACTATGGTCCTGTTCCAAATCACTTATAAGGGCAATGTCTTATCGGTCGAATACGGAATCATATACAAATTTACAGATTCAAATGCAACATAGCATGCTGCCTAAGGTCATATACA
>JACBKR010003471.1:0-29094 GCA_014218235.1 Colocasia esculenta
ACGTCCATGTATGTGTCTAGGATGGTTTTACAATTTTACGAATTTTCCTCGTGTCCTAGACCCTAAAATTCACCCCATCTTTGGAGCTCGGGTCTGTGTTCTGCACAGACTGACATTGACGGCAATGTCCCTTGCCGCTAAGATCATGCTTAGCGTCCATCGACTATGCCGTTTACAATGAATTAGCGGCCAGAGACCGCCGCCAAGTTCATCTGAAAAAAACAGTGAACTGTTTGCCCTTCTATGTGGATAATTCGATATGTTTCACGATGAGGATATACTGTAAATAATTTATATGCTATGTATATTGTTGATGGATGGATATGGTGTGTGGATGGGATCACGATGATAGGACTTAATTAATTCATGAAGATACATGTGTGAGGAGCTTTAATCTTGTTAAACCATGTTTGCATGATTTAGGACAAGTCTAAATGCCCTAATTTGTGAGGATTATGCATGTGAGGTTCAGTCCCTGTTCTAAATTTCTGAGATTATTCCATGCTTGTGTGAATTATTGTAAAATTTGTTTAGGAAAAATAGAGATCATGCTAGGTCATGATAAATCTTCCATAAATTAATGATTGTCCAATAAATTCGGGAATGAATTCCGTATTTCCATGCATGCTAGGGTTTAGACAGTAAGATGCTAAGATGGTGATTTGGTACAATTCCATGTTAAGTTGAATTAGATGGCATGAGAAATGGATGTTGAATTTCTGAAATTTTGTTTAGTTCAGAAAAATCTGAAAATTTGCAGAGGAATCCTAAACCTGAAATAACATGTGGTTAAAGTTTCAGGTCATTTGGACCAGTATTTAATGTAATATGAATTTTCCATGTAAATTGTGAATTTGCATGCCAATGTGAAACAATTCGATTTAGGTGTAATCCGACCTGATCGGTGATATTTACCTGAAATAGATTTTGAAATCTGTAGTGCCATGTTAGGAAAAATAGAGAGAAAGTGCATGTGAGTGAGAAGTGAATAGAAATGAGAGTGAATGGTAAAACTCATGTGTTAAAAACGGTAAAAAATGTGTAATGTGTAAATTGTGCCAAGTGTGACATTGCTTCCACAGAGGGCAGTGGAACTGTATCAGGGAAAAGTCCCCCTGAGAAGGTTCAATGTGTAAGTGACCCTAAGGGCATTAGGGGGAAATCCTGGAGGTGGACAAGTACCACTGGTTAGGGTGGAGACTTGTTCTCCCGGTCTGCGCAGTCCAAGAGTCGCCATTGTATTGCCTAGATGGCGTCTATGTGATGTGATGTGTTGTGTCCTTCTTTGGTGGTTTGGACTATGTGTCACGGCACTAAATGTGAAAGTGTAAATGTGAATGTGTAAATGTGCATGTGTCATGTGTTAATGTGAAAGTGAACAATGTGTAATGTGTATGTGTAAAGTGCAATTTATGTGAATTGGAAAATTGTGTAAAGAAAATGTGAGACCAAAATGTGAGGATATGATATTGTAATCCATGTTGTGACAAATCTGAAACCATGTTAAATCAGTAGCTTCATTATGTTAGGATCATGTTTATATGTGTAAATGCCTAGAATCCATGCTAGGGACAATTAACAAGTATGTGCACAAAATTCCATGTTTGGTTGTTCACATGTTGTATTTTAAATAACATTGTAGCTCTCATGTGTAGGGTATGGTTGCTAAATCATGTGAAAACCAGCAAGTTAAAGTATGTAAAATGTTCGTGTACATGCACAAGAATGTGTAGATTCCATGCTAGGTGTGTTTTGTTTCATGTACGTAGGATAATCATGCTAAGTGCTTTCATGTTTAGTTTAAAATGCAAAGTAGAATTTCATGAGTAGGAATGATTAGAGAACACGTGTTAGGAATTTATCTTGATAAGGAAATCTGAAAGCATGCATCATGTGTTTATTATAGAATTATCATGGTTGGTTATTCATTCAAACGTTAAGCATGATACATGTTGAGTTTTGCAATGTGTGTGTAGAGCCTACTATGACATGTACGTGTATGGTATGAGTGGTGTTACTTGCTGAGTCTTTAGACTCACTACTTGCTTCGGCGTACAGGTGTAGTTGGTGACGTGGCACCGTTGGAGGAGACGGTGGAGACGGACTCCGAGCGCGGAGATTAGTCTTTGGAGTACTTTGTGACTTTTGCGTTCATAGTATGTAAATTGAACTTTGTATTAGCGTTATCATGGAAAGATGTATAATGGTGGACATTATGTATTAAATTTTCAGCAATTTAAATTATGTGAACTTTTAGTTTTTAATGTTATTGCAATTTCATGTATGCTAAATGTGGATGATGAATGAATGAAGACAGTAGTTCTTTTACTTCCGCTACTCTGTTCTTATATTCACGTGTATCTCAGCTGAATGTATTGTTGGGTAAATGTCCCACTGTGATGACGCTCGCTATACCGACGTGGGTTGGTATAACCGTACCGGTATAATGAGGGCCGTCACAGAGATTGGTATCAGAGCGACCGGTTGAGATTGCACATGAATATACATAAGTCATCATCTTCATTGCATGCTAGTATGTCCACATGTAGAAAACACTAATAAGAAGTGAAAAATAGATAAGAAAATGGTTAGAAGACTTAGTAACCTAGCTCTAATGGTGGCTGAAATTTATTACAGCCATGGCTTCGAGAGGTAGGCGTGGCGGAGCGTCGGCCCGTGAGGACGAGCCGAGACGTGACGAGCGGCGGAGCAGCAGGCCCCGGCACCGCCAGGTCCTGTACTTCCCCCACCGCCACCTGTGGACTATGGAGTATTCATGCAAGGTCTGGTGCAAGCCATGCAGACGCAGGCTCACCCAGGCAGCACTCCAGGCTCAGTTGGAGGCTCAGGTTAGACAATAAAATGAACTATTATCTGTTTTATTGGAAGTGTGATATTATATTGATTGTGTATTGCTTGATGTGCACTGTAGCAGGCTCAAGTACCAGCTCAGGACCATGGTGGACCTTCTACCATGGAGAGATTCAAGAGGATGCTGCCACCCTCTTTTAAGGGGGAGAGCGATCCGTTGTTGGCTGAAAGCTGGATGAGGGAGATAGAAAAGATCTTCCGAGCCATCAGGTGTGCAGAGGAGGACAAGGTTACATTGGCCACCTACATGCTACAGGTATGTGTTGATTTGTATGATTGCATGTTTGTTTAGTTAGAACTATTAGTTGGAGCTTACGAAGGTGTATTGCAGGAAAGAGCTGATGTATGGTGGGCTTCATTGCTGCGTACCCGATTTGAGGACGGAGCTATCGACGTTGCTTGGGACGAGTTCGTGAGGCTCTTTCGGGCCAAGTTCGTCCCCGAGCATGTGCAAGATCGGATGGAGCAGAATTCTATCTTTGGCTCAAGGCTCCATGACCGTGCTGGAATATGAGGCAAGATTTTTGAACTTTTAAATATGCACCTCATATCGTGGCAGACGAGCGGAGGAAGACAAAGAAGTTCGTGATGGGACTCAAGCCATCACTGCGGACGGACTCGTGGCGTTTGACCACCGCACGTTGGACGAGGCCCTCAGTGCTGCTGCAGGCAGGAGGAGAGATGGAGCAATATCTGGAGGAAAGAAGGCTTCGCAGAAGAGGCCAGCAGCGACATTCCAGCGGCAAGACAAGAAGAAAACGGTGTACCAGACACCGCAGCGATCCGTGGCAGTCAGCAGTTCTCAGGTACCTTCTGTACGTCCCCTGGTGTGAAGAAAGAGTGTCCCCACTGTGGAAGACACACGGTGGTTCGAGTGGTTGTTGGTAGCGGGTAGATGCTTGAAGTGCGGGAGCAGCGACCACAAGATCAAAGATTGCCCAAGACTTCAGCAGAGAGCTCAGCGTGGAGCGCCAGCCCCAGCAGTAGCGGCAGCCGCGCCAGCTACAGGAAGACCAGGAAGGCCTCGAGCCCCAGCTCGAGTGTTTGCTTTAGCTCGTGAGGACGCCGAGCAGGCGGAGCATGTCACCGAAGGTACGGTTTTGCTTTTAGGTGTGCACGCTCGGGTTTGTTTGATACGGGTGCTACTCACTCGTTCATTTCCGAGCGGTTCGCTAGGCAGTTAGCCCTAGAGTCAGGCGTAGAGTCTGAGGATTAGAGGTCCCTTTGTCTGTGCACACCCCTGCGGGTACGGTATCGACTAGGAAGTGCATTCCGTCGTTACCTGTGTGCATTGAGGATAGAGTCCTAGATGGGTGTTTCTTCTTGCTAAAGATGAAGGACTATGATGCTATTCTTGGTCTGGATTGGCTAGAGGAGCACTATGCATTAGTGGATTGTCGTCGGAAGAGGATCGTTTTCCGCATTCCTGGTGAGGATGAGTTTCTCTCACCCTTGCCAAGGAACTTGGCGGGAAGAGGTCATCTCTGCCATGAAGGCGATGCGCATGGTAAACAAGGGTTGTGACGCTTTTCTTGCCAGCGTGGTGTTAGTACCAGAGGCTGATGAGTCACTACTCTTGCGGAGATTGAGGTAGTGCAGGATTTTCCAGATGTCTTTCCTGATGACTTGTCTGGTTGCCACCGGATAGAGAGATAGAGTTACCATAGAGTTGCTTCCGGGCACCTCTCCTATCTCGAAGGCTCCATATCGGATGGCACTGCGGAGTTAGCCGAGTTGAGGAGGCAGTTGCAAGAGTTGCTTGATAAGGGATTTATTCGCCCTAGTGTGTTTCCCTTGGGGCGCACCTGTATTGTTCGTCAAGAAGAAAGACGGGTCACTTAGGTTATGCATTGACTATAGGAAGTTGAACCAAGTGACTGTGAAGAACAGGTATCCCTTACCTCGTATTGATGATTTGTTTGACCAGTTGCGAGGCATCAGTCTTTTCTAAGATTGATTTGCGATCTGGTTATCATCAGTTGAGGATTCGGAGTGAGGATGTGTCCAAGACGGCATTTAGAACCCGTTATGGACATTATGAGTTTTGGTCCTTCCTTTCGGATTGACCAATGCCCCTGCAGCGTTCATGGATCTCATGAACAGGGTGTTTAGGCCTTACCTAGATAGCTTTGTCGTAGTGTTTATGATGATGTGTTGGTCTACTCTCCGGATGAGGCCACGCACCGTCAGCATTTGAGGGTAGTATAGAGGTTCTTCGTGAGCACAAGCTGTATGCCAAGTTCAGCAAGTGCGATTTTGGTTGCGCGAGGTTCATTTCCTCGGGCATGTTATCTCCGGTGCTGGTGTTGCAGTTGATCCAGCAAAGGTCCAGGCAGTTATGGATTGGGAGATTCCCAAGACCCCTTCGGAGATTCGTAGTTTTATGGTTTAGCTGGTTATTATCGGCGATTATTGAGGGTTTCATCCATCGCCGCCCTTTGACAAAGCTGACCAGAAAGGGGGAGTGAAGTTCGCATGGTCTGAGGCATGTGAGCGTAGCTTTCAGCTATTAAAGGCTAAGCTTACTTCTGCTCGGTATTGGTATTGCATAGTGGTCCAGAGGGCTTTGCCATTACACGGATGCATCTCAGATTGGTTTAGGCTGTGTGCTAATGCAGCAAGAAAGGGTAGTGGCTTATGCTTCTCGTCAGTTGAAGGAGCATGAGAACTATCCGACTCATGACTTGGAGCTCGCAGCAGTGGTTCATGCACTAAAGATCTGGAGGCACTATCTTTATGGTGTCAGATTGAGGTGTTTACCGACCACAAGAGCTTGAAGTATCTTTTCTCCCAAAAGGAATTAAACCTGAGGCAGAGGAGATGGATTGAGTTCTTGAAGGATTATGACTTCGACCTTCAGTATCACCTGGAAAGGCGAATGTCGTAGCGGATGCGCTGAGTAGAAAGAGGCCATCTCTCCAGCAGGATGGAAGATGTTGGAGGATGCGGCTTGCGCGTTGACTGAGTTAGAGCCATCGCGCTATGTCAGGCTTTTGTAGCTCAGTTATCTCTTAGGTCCTGGTTTGGATGAGGTGATCGAGCGACAGGGAGCCGACCCTAGACTCTTAGAGTTAGTGGGCAAGGCAGGCATTGCTCGTGATGAGGACGGTGTGATTAGATTTCAGCACCGTTTGTGTCCCCGATTTAGTAGATGTCGTGAGCATGTGTTAGCAGAGGCTCATAGATCGCGATTCTCTATTCATCCGGGTAACACTAAGATGTATCAAGACCTGAAGAGATCATTTTGGTGGTCGGCATGAAGAAGGATGTTGCGGATTATGTGTCTAGATGTCTAGTGTGTCAGCAAGTGAAGGCCGAGCGGACAGCGACCATCCGGCCTTATGCAGAGGATGGATATCCCAGTGTGGAAGTGGGAAGCTGTCACTATGGATTTCGTTTGGGTTTGCCTCGATCTAGAAGGGGCAAGACTCGAATTGGGTAGTTGTAGATAGATTCTCGAAGACTGCTCATTTCTTGCCTATGAAGAAGAAGCAGTCAGTAGAGAGTTTAGCTAGATTGTATGTTAGTAGTGTCATTAGATTGCATGGTGTGCCGAAGTCGATCATTTCGGATCGAGATCCGAGATTCACTTCGAGGTGTGGAAGGGTCTTCAGGATGCTTTAGGTTCGGAGCTGAAGCTCAGTTCGGCGTTTCATCCCCAGACCGATGGACAGTCCGAGAGGACTATCCAGACGCTCGAGGATATGTTGAGAGCGTGTGTTCTGGATTGGAAGGATGATTGGGAGCGTCATTTACCTCTTGTGGAGTTCGCATACAACAACAACTTTCATGCGAGTATTGGTATGGCTCCATTCGAGGCGTTGTATGGTAGGCCCTGCAGATCTCCGTTTGTTGGGAGGAGACTGGTGATAGCAGTTGATCGGACCGGAGTTAGTTCAGGAAACTTCGGATAAGATCCAGCTTATCAGGAAGAGGCTTGTTGCGGCACAGGATAGGCAAAGAGTTATGCCGACAACAGGAGAAAGGATTTGGAGTTCGAGGTTGGCGATCATGTCTTCTTGAAGATATCGCCTACTCGTGGTGTCGTCAGATTTGGCCGGCATAGTAAGTTGAGCCCCAGGTTCATTGGCCCATATGAGATTCTCAGACGTTTGGGCAGCGTGGCATATGAGCTAGCATTACCCCAGCTTTGGCTAGCGTTCACCCTGTATTCCACGTATCTATGCTCAGGAAGTATGTCCGAGATCCGTCTCATGTGATTAGTCATGAGCCAGTGGAGATCCAGCCAGATCTTCGTATGTCGAGCAACCAGTAGCTATTCTTGACGGAAGGTTCAGCATCTCCGGAACAAGAGTATTGCGTCGGTGAAGGTCCTATGGCGGAACTTCTCACGAGAGGAGGCTACTTGGAGCTTGAGGATGCGATGAAGAAGAAGTATCCCCTTTTGTTTGAGTAGTGTCGTTCTAACTTCGAGGACGAAGTTTCTTTTAAGGGGGAGAGGTGTAAGGCCCTCGAATTTTGTTGCATTATTGCATGTAAATAATTCGTGTCGTATGTATGTATGTATGTATCTACGTATTGTAATTAGTATACTTATGTGTGTATGTGTATAGCTTAGGTATAAATAATGTATGTATTGCTTGATGGTAGTGTGTGCACAAACTATATAGATATTACATGTAATATACATGATGTGCATGGGTTTCTGCATGTTTTAGACTTCTGGCCGAAGGCCAGATTGGCGTCAATCCCATAGACGTTGATGTGGTGTCAGCGTCAACCCATGGACGCCAACACTAATCCCAGCGTCCAACGATGTGGACGCCAACTTCTCTGACCTGCATGCGTTGCAGAGCCAGAAATTCCGGAACCAAGGCAACTCACCCATTGGGGAGCTGTCTCCAACGGTCTGAGAGCCATCATGTCACCCTATGCGTGGGAGAGAAGCCTCTCCCATATATCTAAACCCGAATTTGCTTCCCCAATCCTTCTCCTTGCCTTTTACAAGAGAGAAAGAAGAGAAGAAAACCCTATTTCTGACTGAGGAAAACCCCCACCTTTGCAACCTAAAACTGAAGATCTAAAGCTTGTTCTGGGGTTTGCTGCAACAAGGAGCTTGCTGGATCATCAGGGAAGGCTTCCCCGACCTCGACTTGCTGTGGAGACTGCTCAGGAACCCGGAGTAAAGCGTTTCTAGAGCTTCTTGGGATAGCCAAGGAGAGCTTCACCGAGCCCTAGATCCATTGGTGTATTTTTCTAAAGCAAGTACCCTACTCATAACGTCCCTGTATGTGTCTAGGATGGTTTTACAATTTTATGAATTTTCCCTCGTGTCCTAGACCCCAAAATTCACCCCATTGGAGCTGGGTCTGTGTTCTGCACAGACCTGACATTGACGGCAATGCCTTGCCGCTAAGATCATGCTTAGCGTCCATCGACTATGCCGTTACATGAATTAGCGGCCAGAGACCGCCGCCAAGTTCATCTGGACAGAACAGGAACTGTTCTGCCCTTCTATATGGACTATTTTCGATATGTTTCACGATGAGGATATACTGTAAATCATTTATATGCTATGTATATTGTTGATGTGATGGATGTGGTGTGTGGATGGATTATCACGAATGATAGGACTAATTATTCATGAAGATACATGTGTGATGAGTTTTAATCTTGTTAAACCATGTTTGCATGATTTAGGACAAGTCTAATGCCCTAATTTGTGAGGATTATGCATGTGAGGTTCAGTCCCTGTTCTAAATTTCTGAGATTATTCCCATGCTTGTGTGAATTATTTTGCAAAATTTGTTTAGGAAAAATAGAGATCATGCTAGGTCATGATAAATCTTCCATAAATTAATGGATTGTCCAATAAATTCGGGAATGAATTCCGTATTTCCATGCATGCTAGGGTTTAGACAGTAAGCTGCTAAGATGGTGATGTGTACAATTCCATGTTAAGTTGAATTGGATGCATGAGAAATGGATGTTTGAATTTCTGAAATTTCGTTTTAGTTAGAAAAATCTGAAATTTGCATGAGGAATCCTAAACCCGAAATTAACATGTGGTTAAAGTTTCAGGTCATTTGGACCAGTATTTAATGTAATATGAATTTTCCATGTAAATGTGAATTTATGCATGCCAATGTGAAACAATTCGATTTAGGTGTAATCCGACCTGATCGGTGATATTTACCTGAATGTAGTTTGGAAATGTAGTGTCATGTTAGGAAAAATAGAGAAATGTGCATGTGAGTGAGAAAGTGAATAAATGAGAGTGACATGTGTAAACTCATGTGTTAAAATCGGTAAAAACGTGTAATGTGTAAATTGTGCCAAGTGTGACATGCTTCCACAGAGGGCAGTGGAACCGTATCAGGGAAAAGTCCCCCTGAGAAGGTTCAATGTGTAAGTGACCCTAAGGGCATTAGGGGGAAATCCTGGAGGGGACAAGTACCACTGGTTAGGGTGGAGACTTGTTCTCCCGGTCTGCGCAGTCCAAGAGTCGCCATTGTATTGCCTAGATGGCGTCTATGTGATGTGATGTGTTGTGTCCTTCTTTGGTGGTTTGGACTATGTGTCACGGCACTAAATGTGAAAGTGAATGTGAATGTGTAAATGTGCATGTGTTCATGTGTTAATGTGAAAGTGAACAATGTGTAATGTGTATGTGTAAAGTGCAATTTATGTGAATGGAAATTTGTGTAAAGAAAATGTGAGACCAAAATGTGAGGATATGATATTGTAATCCATGTTGTGACAATCTGAAACCATGTTAAATCAGTAGCTTCATTATGTTAGGATCATGTTTATATGTGTAAGATGCCTAGAATCCATGCTAGGGACAATTAACAAGTATGTGCACAAAATTCCATGTTTGGTTGTTCACATGTTTATTTTAATAACATTGTAGCTCTCATGTGTAGGGTTATGGTTGCTAAATCATGTGAAAACCAGCAAGTTAAAGTATGTAAAATGTTCGTGTACATGCACAAGAATGTGTAGATCCCATGCTAGGTGTGTTTTGTTTCATGTACGTAGGATAATCATGCTAAGTGCTTTCATGTTTTAGTTAAAATGCAAAGTAGAATTTCATGAGTAGGAATGATTAGAGAACACGTGTTAGGAATTTATCTTGATAAGGAAATCTGAAAGCATGCATCATGTGTTTACTTATAGAATTATCATGGTTGGTTATTCATTTCAAACGTTAAGCATGATACATGTTGAGTTTTTGCAATGGTGTGTGTAGAGCCTACTATGACATGTACGTGTATGGTATGAGTGGTGTTACTTGCTGAGTCTTTAGACTCACTACTTGCTTCGGTGTATAGGTGTAGTTGGTGACGTGGCACCATGGAGGAGACGGTGGAGACAGACTCGAGCGCGGAGATTAGTCTTTGGAGTACTTGTGACTTTTGCGCTTCATAGTATGTAAATTGAACGTTGTATTAGCGTTATCATGGAAAGAATATAATGGTGGGACATTTATGTATTAAATTTTCAGCAATTTAAATTATGTGAACTTTTAAGTTCTTTAATGTTATTGCAATTTCATGTATGCTAAATGTGGATGATGAATGAATGAAGAAATAGTTCTTTTACTTCCGCTACTCTGTTCTTATATTCACGTGTATCTCAGCTGAATGTATTGTTGGGTAAATGTCCCACTGTGATGGCGCTCGCTATACCGACGTGGGTTGGTATAACCGTACCGGTATAATGAGGGCCGTCACACTGTAGCTGGTGTCGCGAGCCGTCCACGTGGGCTCGAGTGAGGCGTTTTCCTACAGTAGCTCGTACACTTGTTTAGGGTTGCCATTTATTTCATTTTGGTTTCTGTTAAGCGGCAAGCAAGTGGTATTTATAGTTTTATATTGCTATGTAGTTCTATGAATGTTAGTGTAATCTCCTGCTTTATTACTGGTGTGGTTGCCGGTTTCTAGGGGTTTTCCTACTGAGCCAGGGACTCGAGAGGCTCACCGCCCTATTCTTTCAGGTGAGGGAGAGCAGAGACCTCACACCCGTTGTCTAGTTCTGAGCCGCATCGTAACGGAGGTCTACCCACTGGCAGTGTAATTTACTTTTCTGTTGTACACCTCGGGGCTGCCCAGGTTGTTGTTGTAGTTTGGTTACAGTCGTGCTATGCTATGTACATTTCTAAAATATTTGTGAGATTGGTAAATCTTATATATATTTGAGTTGGTTCCTTACATTCCTACGGACTGGTAGTTTGATATCCTTGCGAGGCTTCGGCCGGTCGTGAGAGGCGGACTCGTGTTAGGCACGTTATTATGTTAACGGGGTCTAAACAATGAGGGCCATCATAGTGGTATCAGAGCAAGGTCCGTATGGATATAAAGGAATTGGAAATTGCATAGCCATGTCTCTATTGTAACCCACTGCTGGTAGCGACCTTGGTTTTGTATTAATTTATACATTGTGTTGATGAAATGATGTTTGTGCAAAGTTAGGAATGGCAGAAAGGAGAGACTGGGGAGGGGAGGAGAGGGGTCAGGAGAGGACCCTACGCAGAGAATGATAGAGAGAATTTGGGAAAGCCTGACAGATATAGGATGAGATTAGACCAGCAGCCACCGGTGCAGCCACGGTAGCAGTACCACCACTTCCAAGAGGAGGCAAGTGCCAGTAGCCCCAGTTCACCACCATCCGGAGTAGAGGTACCTTCTGTAGTACCTATACACTCGGCAGTTCCAGCGAGGTCAGCCATGGAGAGGAGACTACAGTACTTATGGAGCAGTTTTGAGGTTGCAGCCCCTACATACTTAGGAGGCCCCAACCCGGATACAGCAGAGCATTGAATACATGAGATTGTTGAGAGGTATTTGCGATAATGAGGTGTCCCCAGGAAGATAGAGTGATTCTTGCAGCATATCATCTACGAGGATTTGCGCAAGAATGGTGGCGGCTAAAGATGTAGACAGTTTTTACAGGCAGAACGGAGGACACTATCACATGGTCAGAAATTTGTCAGTTTTAATGATTCTTTCTTCCAATATAAATCTAGTAGAGGAAGAGGAGCAGTTCAGGACACTCCAGCAAGGGAATCTCTCGGTGCTTGAATATCAGATGAGGTTTATGCCTTGAGTAGGTACGCACCATATGTGGTAACTGATAATCCCAGATGGTGGAGTACTTCATCCGAGGTCTGAGGGCAGAATTACAGGATGCGGTGATTCCACTAATGTGTAGAACAATGGAAGAGGTAGCACAACGAGTAGCAATACTTGAGAGGACTGTTAGGGCCAGGCAAGGGCAGTCTCAGGCAGGTGGTTTAGGCTCAGGCTGTAACGTAGCGCATTTTTTGGATCTTTGTGGATTGTTGATTAGTGGTAGTTCGGATCTGTGTTACTGTTTTGGTATGGTGCTCATGACCAATATGGGGTCATTGGCCTTGGTTGTAGCTTCCACGCGCTATGGGAGCTTAGTGGGCCGGCAGGTTAGGCCCGTGGTGCCCGTTGGTTCACTGGATGTGAACGCGATGGAGGTGTAGGTCGCGTTCTGAATGCGATGGCAGTAGGGATCACGTTCTGGTGCTGTCGCTGGGTCGACGTCTGCATGTGCGCTGCGTGTTGCGCATGGAGTGGGGTTTGCTGACGTCAGGAATGGGAAGGCGACGTCTTAGTCCGTCGCGATCAGGTCGCGACGGGGAGGTACATCGTGATCCCAACCCTGTGCAGTTTTTAAGTAGGCTGGCGAACAGAGCTTTCACAAGCTTCCGCTCGACCAGGGGAGGAGCTGCTGCGGGCGATTTGGCGTTTCGGCGTGGTGTTCAACGCGCTCTCGATGCGGGGACGTCGCATGGAGCGGGGGAGACATCGGTGTCGTAGCCGGTTGTGCGTTCTTCGTGTGAAGGTAGGGAGTTCTACCTTGATTTGTTACGTAGATTGCATGATAGTGTGTTACCGCTTTAAAACAGTAGATATCATGCTAGGAGGTGAAATGAGCATGAAAATCGGGTTGAAATGGATTTAGGGTGGTTGCATGGAAGATCTGGAGATGGTTCCGGATTGGGGTTTTGCCTGAGAAGGCGACGGACCCTACTGTCACGACCAGGTAGCGACAGGCCGACCCGTCGTGACAGGATTTCTTGTCGCGCCATGTTGTGGCGTCGCGATCAAAGGCGGCCTTGGCCTCTGTTGCGATCGCAGCCGAGGATACTTTTTATATGCTTTTGGCAATTTGGATATTCGATTATCGACGTTTAACGTGCATGGCTTTGGTAAGAGGTGTATTGGCCTCCGTAAAGCTCTATGAGTAGGTTGCCCACACGGTTAGTGGGTGGTTTGCATAATCAGTGTGGTGTTATCGTGGTTTGAGGATGTGCATGGCACATTCTCTGTTATGGTGGTGTTACGTGTGTGTATGTGTGTGTGTGCTGGCACATGCACTGGTTGTCGTAGTGGTTGGGTAGTGAGGTCCCTATGTGACCTAGCCCTAGTTTAATATGTGATTATAGATTGGTTAAGATGGTTAATTAATGAAGTGTAAGTATGGTTATAAGTGGTTACCAAGTAAAGAGTTTGACGTGGCAATGGAGGTCACCTTGGACCAATGATAAGCCAAGTGTGGTTGACTATCGGAATTTATGTGTATGATTATGTAGAATAGCTTGTGGGTCACGAAGTGACCAGGTCAAGCTACTCCTTACGTTTGTACCGTGGTTTGTAATAAAGATTGTATGAGTTTATAATGTGATTAGTGTGTTGCCGAGTTTGGTGGTCCGGCGCCTATTCCGGAATGCCTCTTCAGTTGGGAGCCCCAGGTTTTGTGTGAACTAGGCACATGTGTGTGCTCGGGGCTTGTCCCGATACAGTGGTACCGTCGAGGTCTTGTCGTCTTCCTGGACATCCTCACTCTCGGGAGAGAGTTGTCGTCCGGCTGAGGGAAGATGGCAATGGACAGTGACTGTGAGAGTTTTGTTTAGTCACTTGTAGCGCGCTCGTAGCTGGGGGTTACGGACACTAGTAGACGTACTGGGCCTAGCTAGTCCTGTTACCGGCCTCACTTTAGAGAGCTCAGGCCAAAGTATCTAAAGGTGTCAGGCATGGGCCTGCAGGGTGTGTAACCTATAGGTTGTGGTGGTTGGGTTGGTCTCCACAGTTCTTTGGCTTTACTTGTGTTGTGGAGCTGCAGTTGGACTTACGTCCATGACTGCGAGACTGAGAGGTAGTTCTTGTGCTGTTGTTGTCTGGCTTGGATACTGGCATCATGAATAGTAGTCTATCCCGTGTGGTGGCATCGTGCTTTGCTATTGGTTGTAGCGTGTGTGTACTTGTGGTTTTTATTCGTCGAGGTGTGCCATGGTGTTGGCACAGTGTTGTGGTGGTTAGTGAGCGGAGACTCACTGGTTGTGGTTGTGTGGTGTGCCCTGGTGGTGGCATAGTTGTGGTTTCAGTGATGGTACCTCATAGCCCTTTATGGGTATTGGTTTCTCGTAGTACGCTGAGCACTAGCCTTTAGGTGGTGAAGTGGAGGTCGTGTGGTGAGACCTTCCACTTGTTGTGTTTTACCCTTCTTTGGGTAGTTTTCGAATAAGGTTTAGTGCGCGATAGATTGGCATCGTGATAGCCAATCCTGTTTCTTAAGTGTGATATTCGATACATCGTGGTTTAAGGATATAAAGGATTAGCTCTTGATTAGCAACCCTGTTACCCATATGTTTAGAGGCTTGCCTGTAAAGTAGTTGCTTAGGCAATGCTTTGCCTGTGTGGCTTACGGTTTAGGCGACCAGCTATTGAGGTGGTGTGCCTATGAGGCTTGTGGCATGGCTTTACAGTTTTTAGGCAGATAAGTAGCATGGTGCTAGTGCTATTGTCCTTTTACTTTCTGGGGCTTATGTCAATTCTTATAGTTATGTTTGTTTGCGGTAAGCATGATATGGTTTAGCCACGGTGTTGCCTGTGAGACTCGTTGGGGTTGGGGTCTCCGTGTTGTGTGTGGTTTTGGGTGATTCCCTACTGAGCCAGTGACTTGTTGAGGCTCACTCCCTTACAGTTCTTTTCAGGGTTACCGATGGTATGGGTTGTGGAGACGCTGTGACAGACTTGTACCACCAGCAGTAGTCAAGGTAGAATTATGTGAGCTTGTGCCCTCGGGGTATGCCCATGTAGTTGTACTCTCTTTAATTTGGACATGTAATAATGTCATGGGACAGTTGTAAATTGTATATGCAGTTGTGAGCACATGTACTCTTATGTCTCTTACTATTGTGGTCTGTCTTTTAATTCTTCCTGGAAATGTGTACGAGCTATCCCTTGTGAGAACTTCGGTCCGTTCGCGGGAGATGGATCTGGATATGGACCCTTATTGGGTATAAATATCCAGGGCGTTACACAGGCAGCTTTCGGCATCCACAGCCGTCAGGAGGAATCAGTAGGGGAAAGCACCTTCCGGAGCTTCTTCGTCATCTGGAATAGCAAAGTGGGGCAAGCAGATCAAGAAATTCTACCAAGGAGGCCGTGGTAGAGGCAGACAGCGGTTATCAGCAGGGAGGTTTTCAGCAGGGTCGTGGCTACAGGCCACCAGTTCCAGGGGAATCTCAGCAAAGTACGGCAGGGCAGCCTACGACATACCCAACTTCGATGTTTATAATTGTGGGCAGCCAGGACATTTAGCGAGGGAACTGTCCATATCCTCGAGAGCAGACTTATGGTAGAAAGACCCAGCAGCAGTAGCCCTTTCAGCAGTCAGTAGAGCAGGGCAGAGATGTACCGTACCAGAGAGGAGGACGGGGCCGAGTGATGGCAATCACCCGAGCACAGACGAGGCATCCAATCTCATTGAAGGTATATTACTTTCTTGATTTTACTGCTAGAGTGTTAATTGATCCAGGTGCTGCTTCGCATTCGTTTATTTCCGATGATTTTCTGGATAGTTAGTATATCCTTTAGAAGAAAGGTCCTGTGAGTTAGTGGTAGAGATTCCTTCAGGAGGATATATGCTTACTTCCAGGTTTCTAGAAGAGGTCCCGTTAGTTATTCCTGGAAATCAGATGCCAGAAGGTTATATGTTTTGACATTGAAGATTATGATGTATACTGGGTATGGACTATTAGAAGCCTATGAGGCCATGGGTTTGCAGGAAAAGAGAGTCAAGTTTTGCAGATCCAGTGGTGAAGTGTTTGAATTCCAAGGTATGCCTTTTTAACCTCCCAGTTTATTATTTCTGCACTTAGAGCTAAAAATTTGATTACTGCTAGATGTGTATCGCTACCTTGCGTCAGCTAGTCTCTTTGAGTCCTATTAAGTCTGTAGATTCAGTGCCAGTGGTCAGAGAATTGCAGATGTATTTCCAGAGAGTTGCAAGGGCTAGCTCCGACAGAGACCAATTAATTTTACTGTAGAATTGCAGCCAACAGTTTACCGATCTCTAAAGCCCTAATGAATGGCAACAGCAGAGTTGAAAAAATTGAAGAAGCAATTGCAAGAGTGATAGAAAAGGTTTTATCAGGCCCATTGGCATCACCCCGTGGGGAGCGCCCTATTTTTGTTAGAAAGAAAGATGGCAGCTTAAGGATGTTATATACTACAGGCAGTTGAATAAGTCACATTAGTGTTGCCCAGCTAGCTAGCCCAGAGGGGGGGTGAATGGGTTATTAAAACTTCGATCTCTGATTAAAACCTGTTTACTGAAAGGATTGCACAACTTAATAACAAGGTTAGAGTTAGAGCAAACAAGACAACAATCACACAAAACACATCCACAAGACACAAGGATTTTATCCTGGTTCGGAACTCCTCTCCACAGGAGACCTACGTCCAGTCCCTGAGCAATACCTCAGGATTTTACTACCAAGGGTACAATCCCCCTTAAGGATCCTTACACCCAGCCTCAACTGGTCTTCCTTCAGCCTGAAGGGAACAACAACCACCCTGGATACCACCAGGTCTTCCTTCGTCCAGAAGGGAACACAAACTAATAAGAAAAAGGATGTGAAAACAGGCTTCAGACTCTAGCTTGACCAGCTACACACTGAAGCTCCTAAGCCCCCGAGAGAGAAAGAGATTTAACAAGGTTCTTCTCTCCAAGGACCACACAGGCTCTTACAAGAATGAGGAAGTTCCTTCTGAGCACAGAGAGCTAAGAGCTTAGAAAAAGGTTTGGAGTGGAGGCTTCGCTCTTCTTCAAAATTCTAAAGATTCTGAGAGATGGATTTCTTTCTTCTTCTAAAATCAAGTGTTGTTTCCACACCCTCTTTTCCGTCTTGAGTCTTCTATTTAAACTGCTGATTCAAATTCGAACGTTGAAGTGTCCGTTGTCTCTTATCCTTGTGTACGTTAGACTGGTCACTGAGGAAGCTTCTGATCGTCAGTCTTTTATCCTTGTGTACACGCCAAAGATGTCATAGAACTTTGTATCTTGTGTCCAATGTTGTCCAGATGAGTCTTGTCAGATATCTGTAAGCATATCATCAATAAATAGAAGACAGCTAAGACTGCTGTCTATTGTTAGTTGAGATGGAACAGATATTGCAGTATATAGCAAAGCTCCTTTCTGTCTAAAAAAGTACGTAGACAGAGTAGCATAGAAATGGAAGATATTGTCTGCATGCATGGGAGATACGATCAGAGAGCATTTAATGCATAGCAGTCAACGGACAAGATATGACTTTGACTTTTCAACGCTATTAACAGGCATTATACTGATGCATCAAAAATTCGATAAAAAGAATCTTGCTGACTTATGAAATCGTTATGAATTATAGCAAGTTGTTATGAACTGTAAGGAAATCGATGTGATAACTTATGAAGTCGTTACAACAAGCAGGTCGTTGTGAGTTCTGAAGAAATCGTTACAAGAAATCGTTATGACTATCGAGTTGTAAAGAAATCGTTACACGAAATCGTTATGATTGTCGAGTATAAAAGAAATCGTTACACGAAATCGTTATTACGTCGAGTTGTAAAGAAATCGTTATACGAAATCGTTATACAAAGCAAGGCGTTATGACAGTGAAGAAATCGTTATGACATAAAGAAATCGTATGAGTCTAAAGAAATCGTTACGGCTAGAGAGTCGTTGCGAGTTCTAAAGAAATCGTTACGAGGTCTAAAGAAATCGTTACGGTACGGATAGAGAGTCGTTGCGAGTTCTAAAGAAATCGTTACGAGGTCTAAAGAAATCGTTACGGCTAGAGAGTCGTTGCGAGTTTAAAGAAATCGTTACGATATCGATTTTGTTTGAGTTTTTTTCCGGTCAAAGAAAAAATCGTTCTGCTTATCAAAGAAGTCGATACAAAGACTTGGATAGAAGTGATGAGACTTACCAGATTGTCTTGAACTTTCATTTTTCTTTTATTTCCTGTACTTAAGGCTCAAGAAATCCATTAGTGTTATTTTGTTAATCATCAAAATTAATATATAAATAAATGGAAATATTTATTATGGGGACAGTTTGGTCATCAATCTCCCCCTTTTTGATGACAAAATATACTAAACATCATACAAAAATGAAATGTTTTTCAGATTTACGTTAGTTTTCTCCCCCATTTTGTCATTAAGCAAAAAGATAAGCGGTGAGACAAAGAAGAGAGAAAGATTTATATTAGGATGGAGAAAGATAATACAGAGGAGATAACAAGGAGGCATGCTGTGAGACAACAGCCCATGCCTTGATCTCAAGATCCTCAAAAATTTGCAGAAAAACGCCAGAGGCAACTAAGAAGGAGGGTCCCATGGAAGGGATGTTCCTCTGAATGTAGAGTTGCCTTTGCTGCTCTAAGAATTCTCCATACTGAGTTTTGTCCAAAATGAATCTGAAGTAAGTACTCTTACCAAAACTGGCCCTATGGAGAAATCTGTCCAAGGAAATTGGATAGTGAATTTGTGATTTAACAAATCCTGCTTTAGGGCATAGAAAGCAGAATATCTAGATGCCCATACAGCATAGATCTCTGGTATGGGCTATGGAGTTTAGATCCATAAAAGCTTCGGCAGAAAGAGCAGGCTTCCTCTGACTAACAAGATCTTGATTGATGGCTTCCAATTGCTGATAAGAGGCCTGATAGAGAAGCGTCCATTCTGATGAGGTGAGTCTTTCACACTCAGAAATGAGTGGAGCTAAGGTCTGAGAAGACATGCGGCCAGAGTGATATTCTCTGAAGATGAACCGCAAAAAGGAAGGAGATCTGCCCTGCTTGGCTGACATCCTGCCCATCTGTCTTGCAAACATATCTAGAGCATGAGACCCAGCATCTGAATCAAACACTAAAGAGTGCAGCTTCGGCAGAAGAACTGGAAAATCAACCTTGAAAGAGACAAAGTCTACTTTAAGAGGAAGGTTGAGAGGGGTTTCTGATTTCAGCACAGTAATCTGCGAATGGAACTGGCAAAACTGAACTTCTGGAATTTTGTTCAAGTAACAGAAGTCACTATACAGCTGAAAGGCTCTGGCAATGCGAATTTCCTTCAAAATGAAGGATCCCCAAGAGTTCTTGTGCTGGATGATAAACCACTCAGAGAAGGTGAGTGGGTGAGCTCTGTGAGAGAGAGATTCGGCCCTTGCAGTCAAGTATTTTGCATACTGAGCCTTATTTCCTTTGATAGCTGCCCACTGATCTTCAGTCTTGAACTCAGTGCCCTCAAGGATTTTGGATTTGAAAGCTTGAGATATCTGAGTAAAGGAAGAACAATGGCCAGGTGTTCGGATAGGTTGAGAAAAGGAATACCATAAATGGTAGAAAGAATGCATTTCTGGAGGTATTCTTTGTAGATAGGTCTTCTCTTAGGATCAAGGGTAAGAGAGTACCATAAAGGAGGGTATAGAGGAACAGAAGGAGTGCTTAGAGATGAGGAGGTTTTCTCTTTTTCAAGGCAGGACTGGGAGGGTCAGTCCTGTGAATGTGAGAGGCTGTGGAAAGAATGGTGAGGAGGGTGTTCCTTTCAAAAATGTCTGGAACATTGGTGTCAAAGACACCAAGAGGCAGAGGTTTATCTGGAGGAAAGATAACAAATTAGGAGGAGTAGGAGGATAGAAAAAATGTTTAGGATTAAAGGAAGAGGTTGGTTGAAGAGGAGATGTTTGAATTTTAATAGGTGAAGGTTTAGGAGTTAATGAGGATGGAGCTGAGATGTGAGCTGGAGTAGGAGAGAAGGAGGGTTGAGATGAAGTAGAGGATGAGGAAGGTTGGTGCGAGGCATGGGATGTTTATGGTTGGTGGAGCAGGAGGTGCAGTAGAAGGAGATGAAGGTGTGGAGAGGGTTGGAGTGGCAAGAGATGAAGTATCAGGGGCCTTGGAGACTGACACTGGCTCTTTCCCTTTGGCCTGACTCTCTCTGACTGCTGGAGAGGGTCCTGAAGACCCTGAGGCTGCCACTGGTCCGGGTGACCTCACGACTGATGGCCCTGATGGCCCTGACCCTTGAACTGGTGGCCCTGTTGGCCGGAGACTTTCTGCTGGACTTCTCTGAGTGGTGCAGGAGGGACACCACTAGACCTTGAAAGATTAGCCAGCAAATTCTTCATATCAGACATCTCTTTATTGAAATACCTCATTGCATTTCTTATTGAAGATACGTCTGAGGAAGTTGAAGCTTGATTAGAAAAATGCTTGTATGCTAGACTGGACTGATGCCAAGATCACTCCTTGGGCCTTTAACATAGCCATAACAGGCTTCAAGTTCACTTTTCTAGGGCCCTTCCTTGACCTTCTGTGAGCAATTCTCTTCCGCTTACCTTGATGAGTGACAGGCTCCTCAAGATTTATAGATGTACTTGGGCCTTCACTAACATCAACCATGGCTGGAGCTGGAATTCCTGAGTAGGTGCAGCTTTCTCAGGAAAATCTTCATTCTCTGGCTTTTCAATCTCAGCTTGCTCCCCCTGAATGGGAGCAGGGACTTCAATACTTTCTTGCTCCCCCTGAGCAGGAGCTTCTTCCTTCCACCACATCTTGTTGAGTACCTGCTTGTACCTCAACATCTGCAACCGATTCAGACTGAGCTTCAGTATGGCCTGCTGCCATAACTTCTTCATCAGGTCCACCTGCCTTAGAAGAGACTGAGATGGAGGGAATGGAATCCAATACCTCTCTTAAAATAGAGGCGACTACGGTGGTGGGCAAGGAATCTGCCACACCAGCTGCACCCTCTTCCAATTGAGCTTCGGATTGGCATCCCACAGCTGACTCTACTGGTTCTTGCTCTGCTTGATTGCGCTGCTTGCTCTGCTGGATCTGCTGCTGCTTGCTCTGCGGATCTGCTGCTGCTTGCTCTGCTGGATCTGCAATGATTGCCTCTCCCTCAGCCACAGAAGTCTTTGACCACACTCCATCTACCACTGAGAATCCACTTTTCTTCAGATTTCTGGACCTTATAGACTGGCCCATCTTTTCAGCTACTGCACCTGACAAATCTACTCCAAAGTGCTTGAAAATCTTGGTCAGTAGATGAGCATACGGAAGGGAAACATTCAACTTGCTCTTTGTTTCCCATAACTGAGCATGTGCAAACATCATTCGCTCAATCATCACTGCGGCCAGGTTTATCTCTTTGTTCTGGATGGCCCAGAACATTATGTCCGAATCTGCCCTAGTGCATGAAGAAAAGGTAGCACTACGAGGTACTAAGATTTGGCAGACTATAAAGTGAAGCAATCTATTGAATGCGGACATCTGATTAATATCAAGCTTCCCATCCTTTAACTTAAATCCTGGACCGATAATCCCGAGACCTTTGACTTCATCATTCACAGAGTGAATGCCACTAGATCCAGAGGTCGTCACTCCAAACAAATCACGCAAAAGCTCATGGGTTATTCTGATTTGGATGCCCTTGACAGAGGAAACAAGGGACCCATCTGCTTCTGACTTCAGACAAATGTAGAAGGCTTTTACCAAGTCCGGGTAGCTTACCTCACTGAAGGTGACCACATCCATCCACTGCAATCTTCTTAGAGTATCAACTAGCCTGGCCATGCCATTCTTCTCTAGATTCTGAACATCCACTGCCTTATTTCCGCAAATCTTCGTCTTCACAAACGTAAATCTTTCTTGCTCCCTTGGGGATAAATACTCAGCACTGTAGCCCCCAACACTTCCGGAGATCAACGGAGCGGCCATGGGTGCAGAGAAGAAAAGATTCTGGAAGGGAGGATGATGGAAGGGACGGAAGTTCTCGAAGGAATTCTTCGCGGGAAGAGAAGAAGGCTTCGAAAGTTGCAGAGAGTCGATCCCAAAATCGTTAGGGCATCGGCTTTGGGTGAACAGATAGAGGATAAAAAGGGTAAAGGTGGAAGACGAGTCGATCTCAAAGCGATTTGAATAAAATAATATTACTTTATTGAACGGAGGAGCGCCAAAGGCGGTAAAGATAGAAAGCGACAAAAAGAGTTGACAAGTCAAACAACTTTCCACACAGAAGCGGTCAAAGCATATAGATAACTGAGTTTTGCTTAACTTTAACGGAGAGAGAGAACTTTCATTTAATCTGAAAAATTTATATGTCAATAAAATTACAGAAATTCTTTCACAAATTGCACATCCCTAGTTCCCTTCTAAGAGATGTAAATCTCTCTTCAGGTAGGGCTTTTGTGAAGATATCTGCCAATTGACCATTTGTATCTATAAACGAAATTTCTAAATTACCACTAGCTACATGGTCTCGAATAAAATGATATCTTACCTCAATGTGCTTCGTCCTTGAGTGTTGAACTGGATTTTTGGTGAGGTTGATGGCACTTGTATTATCACACAATAGAGGAATTGATTTGATGTGAATGCCGAAATCTTCAAGTTGTTGCTTTATCCAAAGAAGTTGTGTACAGCAACTCCAGCAGCAACATATTCCGCCTCAGCTGTTGATAGAGCTACTGAATTTTGTTTCTTGGATGTCCATGATATTAGGCATCCTGCAAGAAACTGACAACATCCACTGGTGCTCTTTCTATCTACTTTGCAACCAGCATAATCAGCATCTGAATATCCTATTAGATTTATCTCACAAGATCTAGGATACCAGAGACCTAAGTCATGAGTTCTAGCTAAATATCTAAATATTCTTTTTACAGAAATTAAGTGAGACTCTCTAGGGTCTGCCTGATATCTAGCACACATGCATACACTGAACAAAATGTCTGGTCTACTGGCAGTTAAGTAAAGTAATGATCCTATCATACCTCGATAATTCTTTTGATCTACCCTTTTACCTTTTTGATCACTGTCCATTCTGGTTGATGTGCTCATTGGAGTTGATAATGGCTTTGCATCTTCAAATCCAAATTTCTTCAACAGCTCTTTGGTGTACTTTGCTTGACAGATATGAGTGCCATCCTTCCTTGCTTGATTTGCAATCCAAGGAAGTAGCTTAACTCCCCCATCAAGCTCATTTCGAATTCTCCTGCATAAGCTTTTCAAAGTACTTGCAAAGAGATTCATCAGTAGATCCAAAAATAATATCATCTACATAGATTTGTACAAGAAGTATATGTTTAACCTTGGATTTTATAAATAATGTACTATCTACTTTACCTCTAGTGAAACCATGATTTAATAAGAAAGTACTGAGCCTTTCATACCAGGCTCTAGGAGCTTGCTTTAAACCATATAAAGCCTTATGTAGTTTAAATACATGATTTGGAAATTCAGTGTCGTCAAAACCTGGAGGTTGTTCAACATAAACTTCCTCCTTGATGAAACCATTTAAAAAGGCTGATTTGACATCCATTTGAAAAAGTTTTAAATCAAGTGCAGATGCATAAGCAAGTAAAATCCTAATGGCCTCAAGTCTAGCTACAGGTGCATAAGTTTCATCGAAATCTATGCCTTCCTCTTGGGAGTAGCCTTGAGCCACCAATCTGGCTTTGTTCCTTAAGATTATTCCAGACTCATCCAGTTTATTTCTGAATACCCACTTGGTGCCAATAACTGAATGATTGGATGGTCTAGGAACAAGTGACCATACTTGGTTTCTCTTGAACTGATTTAGTTCATCTTGCATGGCTAATATCCAAGATTCATCAGATAAAGCTTCATTGACTGTCTTAGGCTCCACTTGAGAAACAAATGCTAAATAGTCGCATGGAATTACATTACCTCTAGTTTTTACCCCTACAGATGGATCACCAATGATGTTTTCAAGAGGGTGATCTTTCTGATATCTCCATTCCTTTGGAAGATCTTCATGTTGGATTTCTGTTTGCTGCAGTTCTTCCAGAGTTGGATCCTCTTTGTCCTTAATTGAAGTATTCTTTAATTTTTCGGACAAGTCATCTGCATCATCAATGTCACTAATTTCTTCCTTTTTCAAGGAAGGGTTAGATTCATCAAAAATAACATGTACTGATTGTTCAATCAATAAGGAACGTTTATTGAAAACTCTATAACCTTTGGGTTTAGAAGAGTACCCCATGAAGATGCCTTCATCTGATTTGGCATCCAACTTACCAATGTCCCTTTTTCCATTGTTATGGATGAAGCAAGGACAACAAATATTCTGAAATGGCTAATCTTTGGCTTCTTTTCTTTGTAGAGTTCATAAGACGTCTTTTTCAGAATTGGCCTGATCATCACTCTATTTATGATATAACATGCAGTGTTGATAGCTTCGGCCCAGAAGTATCTTGGCAGATCATATTCTGACAACATGGTTCTTGCCATATCCAAAAGAGTTCTGTTTTTCCTCTCAGCAATTCCATTCTGTGGAGGTGTCCTTGGAGCTGAGAAGTTGTGCTCAATTCCTTGATCATCACAGAACTTCGTAAACTTTTCATTCTGAAACTCACCACCATGATCTGATCGAATAGAGACAATTGAGAATTTCTGATCTTTCTGAACTTTCTTACTGAAGCTGACAAAATTTTCAAATGTGTCATCTTTGTGCTCTAAAAAGGATACCCAAGTGAATCTTGAATAATCATCAACTATTACAAATCCAAAATTCTTTCCTCCCAAACTGGTAGTTCTCATTGGCCCAAATAAATCCATGTGAAGTAGTTCTAAGGGCTTTGAGGAGGTTACTACAGTCTTTGATTTGAAGGAGCTCTTGGTGTGCTTTCCTCTTGCACAAGGTCTGCAAATGCTATCCAATCTGAAATTTACCTTTGGCAGTCCTTCAACTAGTTTTCTCTTTCTGAGCTTGTTCAACCCATCCAAGCTGCAGTGGCCCAATCTTCTGTGCCACAACTCAGTTGATTGATCTTTACTAGCTGCCAAACACACATCTTGATCCTTGAGTTTCTCGAGATATAGAACATACAAATTCTTCTCTGTAGGCTTCAAATATGACTGCACCATCCTTAAGATACTGCATTTTGATTCTTGAAACTGAATTTGATGGCCTTTGTCACACAACTGGCTGATGCTGATGAGATTGTGCTTTAACCCTTTGACCAGCATTACATCTTCTATAACTGATTTTCCTTTGATGTTCACAGACCCGCTTCCTATCACAGTCCCTTTTCCATTATCTCCATAGGTGACTGTACCTTCTTCAGCTTGGAGATCAACAAATATCTTCTTGTTGCCTGACATGTGCTTGAGCACCCACTATCCAAATACCATTTGGATGCTCGAGGGTTGACCTGAAATGAGAACATCAAGCTTTAGGTACCCAAATTCTTTTGGGTCCTGATTGGTTAGTATCATCAACTTTACCTTTTAATATCCATTTTTTATGTCTTGTTGGGCATGTAATTTTAATATGTCCTAACTTGTTGCAGTGACTGCAGCAGGATAACTTAGTCACTTTTCTATATATTTGAAATCAGCTTTGTATGCTATATCTTGTTCGGGTACAAATTTTGGTGTTGGATATGTTTTAGGGTATATTATGGTTTCTTCATTGTCTGGGGGTGTATATCCTAATCCATTTTTCTTTTTACCCGTTCTCCTAGCACCTTTTAATATTAAGAGTTGTTTACCGTGGGGAATTTCTCTAGTGTACTTGATAGATTATCATTTTCTTTATTTAGTCTTCTATTTCTATTTTAAATTCACCTAAGTCTTTTTGTTTTTCTAGAAGATTTATTTTCTTATTTTTCTCTTTTAAATCTTCACATAATAATTCATTTCTTCTTTTATGTTCAGTAATTTGTTTTTCAAGTTCTTCATTTTCTGTTCTTAGGTCTGAATTTGTATTTTCTAGACAGATTATATTTTTCTTACTAGTTTTAAGTAATTTGCATACTTCTTTGTATTTTTCATAAAGTTCATTAAAAGCATTTTCCAAATTGTCAGAATCTGAATCATTGCATGAATCAAAGAAGAGTCAGAAGTTACCTTGTCCTCGGTGTTGGCCATTAGAGCCAAGTTGGCTTCTTCACCTTCACTGCTCGAGCTTGACTCACTGTCTGAGTCACTGCTGTTCCCAAGCAGCTGCCATTGCTTTCTTTTTGTACTTCTTAAATCTTCTGAAGTTGTCCTTCTTCTTGTGATCACTCTTTTTGATCATGGGACAATCTGCCTTGATGTGTCCAGGCTTTTTGCATTCATACAGATCACTTCTCCTTTCCTTTGATCCTTTACTTCTGGTTTTCTGAAGTCTTTGTTTTTCTTAAAAAATTTCTTCCTGACTGATACTTCTTTTTCTTTGCTAGAATCCTTTGAAGCCTTCGAGACAGCATCGCTTCTTCATCATCACTGTCTTTACTACTCTCACTTTATCCAAAGATTCTTCCGAATTATCTTCACTTGCTTTGAGAGCATTTGATTGTTTCCTTCTGCTGGAGGATTCTCCTAATCTCTCCATGTTTATCTCGTGAGCCATGAGAGATCCTATTAGCTTTTCCAATGACATTAATTTTAAATCATTGGCTTCTTCAATGGCTGTTACCTTCGGAGTCCAAGAAGATGGTAAAGATCTGAGGACTTTTCTAACCATATCTGGTGCATTATAGACCTTTCCCAACCGGCTAATCCATTGTGATGTCAGTGAATCTGCTGAACATTTGAGTTATTGATTCACCGTCTGCATCTGAAATCTTTCATATTGAGCTACTAGAATATCAATTCTTGTCTCCTTTACCTTGTCTGTCCTTCATAGGTAATTTTGAGCTTTTCCCACATCTCCATTGCGGACTTGCAGGCTGAGACTCTATTGAACTCTTTCTTGCTTAGGGCACAGCATAATATGCTCTTGGCTTTGCAGTTTAAGGATATTCTTTTCCTATCATCATCTGTCCACTGAGCCTTAGCGTTTGTGACCAAAAGATCACCTTCTTCTACAATGGACCAGATTGTGTAATCATGACCTTGTAGAAAATATTCCATTCTAGTCTTCCAGTATGTGTAATCTTCTCCATCGAACAAGGGAGGCCTGTTGACTGACTGACCTTCGAAGTTGCTTTGGGCTGCCATTGATCTTTGCTCTTCAGATCGTTGGATCTTCTTCTTTGTCGAAGAGACGGGCTCTGATACCACTTGTTGCCCAGCTAGCTAGCCCAGAGGGGGGGTGAATGGGTTATTAAAACTTCGATCTCTGATTAAAACCTGTTTACTGAAAGGATTGCACAACTTAATAACAAGGTTAGAGTTAGAGCAAACAAGACAACAATCACACAAAACACATCCACAAGACACAAGGATTTTATCCTGGTTCGGAACTCCTCTCCACAGGAGACCTACGTCCAGTCCCTGAGCAATACCTCAGGATTTTACTACCAAGGGTACAATCCCCCTTAAGGATCCTTACACCCAGCCTCAACTGGTCTTCCTTCAGCCTGAAGGGAACAACAACCACCCTGGATACCACCAGGTCTTCCTTCGTCCAGAAGGGACACAAACTAATAAGAAAAAGGATGTGAAAACAGGCTTCAGACTCTAGCTTGACCAGCTACACACTGAAGCTCCTAAGCCCCCGAGAGAGAAAGAGATTTAACAAGGTTTTTCTCTCCAAGGACCACACAGCTCTTACAAAATGAGGAAGATTCCTTTGAGCACAGAGAGCTAAGAGCTTAGAACAAGGTTTGGAGTGGAGGCTTCGCTCTTCTTCAAAGTTCTAAAGATTCTGAGAGATGGATTTCTTTCTTCTTCTAAAATCAAGTGTTGTTTCCACACCCCTCTTTTCCGTCTTGAGTCTTCTATTTAAACTGCTGATTCAAATTCGAACGTTGAAGTGTCCGTTGTCTCTTATCCTTGTGTACGTTAGACTGGTCACTGAGGAAGCTTCTGATCGTCAGTCTTTTATCCTTGTGTACACGCCAAAGAGATGTCATAGAACTTTGTATCTTGTGTCCAATGTTGTCCAGATGAGTCTTGTCAGATATCTGTAGCATATCATCAATAAATAGAAGACAGCTAAGACTGCTGTCTATTGTTAGTTGAGATGGAACAGATATTGCAGTATATAGCAAAGCTCCTTCTGTCTAAAAAAGTACGTAGACAGAGTAGCATAGAAATGGAAGATATTGTCTGCATGCATGGGAGATACGATCAGAGAGCATTTAATGCATAGCAGTCAACGGACAAGATATGACTTTGACTTTTCAACGCTATTAAAAGGCATTATACTGATGCATCAAGAAATTCGATAAAAAGAATCTTGCTACTTATGAAATCGTTATGAATTATAGCAAGTTGTTATGAACTGTAAGGAAATCGATGTGATAACTTATGAAGTCGTTACAACAAGCAGGTCGTTGTGAGTTCTGAAGAAATCGTTACAAGAAATCGTTATGACTATCGAGTTGTAAAGAAATCGTTACACGAAATCGTTATGATTGTCGAGTTATAAAGAAATCGTTACACGAAATCGTTATGACTGTCGAGTTGTAAAGAAATCGTTATACGAAATCGTTATACAAAGCAAGGCGTTATGATCAGTGAAGAAATCGTTATGAACTCAAAGAAATCGTTATGAGTCTAAAGAAATCATTACGGCTAGAGAGTCGTTGCGAGTTCTAAAGAAATCGTTACGAGGTCTAAAGAAATCGTTACGGCTAGAGAGTCGTTGCGAGTTCTAAAGAAATCGTTACGAGGTCTAAAGAAATCGTTACGGCTAGAGAGTCGTTGCGAGTTCTAAAGAAATCGTTACGATATCGATTTGTTTTGAGTTTTCCGGTCAAAGAAAAAATCGTTCTGCTTATCAAAGAAGTCGATACAAAGACTTGGATAGAAGTGATGAGACTTACCAGATTGTCTTGAACTTTCATTTTTCTTTTATTTCCTGTACTTAAGGCTCAAGAAATCCATTAGTGTTATTTTGTTAATCATCAAAATTAATATATAAATAAATGGAAATATTTATTATGGGGACAGTTTGGTCATCATTAAGACAATTATCCTCTTCCTAGAAATTGATGATTGTT